>JAODTR010005596.1:0-11286 GCA_025399935.1 Amblyopsis rosae
GGTGCCCCCCCCCCCCCCCCCCCCGTCACTCAGTGTTTTAATAATACATCATTTAGCAAAAGACGTTTCTTGATTTCATGAATGATGTCTGCCATAGAATAGCGTTAGGATCTACAGTCCTGCACCGTAATAACCAGCATCACAGCAGGATAGAAATTAAACTATAAAGAAAGCTACAAAACCTGCATTTGAGACAACAGGGGACAATTTTTTGGTAGGGGAAAGGAACTCGGCACTGGATTGTTGTTATTTCGGGTTGTGTGTGCGCATGTGTGTGTGTGTGAGTGTGCGTGTGTGTGTGCGCTTGTGGGTGTGCGTGTGTCAGGATTTCATATTACCAGTGTAAATGAGTACTGTACATTTGTTGCACTTACAGCTGTCAATAACCTCTGTAGTGCCAACTAGACATGAGCCCTCTCCATATGACAGGCAGGCAGGCAGGCAGACAGGCAGGCAGGCAGGCAGGCAGGCAGGCAGGCAGGCAGGCAGAGTGGCCATTCAAGGAACAGCAGAATGTGGCACTTCATGTATCAGCGCCGGGGGTTCTCGCTTGTTCTAGATCTGGAAACCACTATCTGTTTTTTTTTTTGTATGTCAAAACAAACATGACTTAGTGTTGTTTTTACTGTGTTTATTGTGTATCAATGCAGTCATGTTTGTGGGCATTTTGTTTGATATACAATATTTCCTGGTACACATATTGCCATGGTGCGTTCATGTCCCCAAAAATATCTGACCTTATAAAAAGGCTATATGCACAATAGTGATAGAACAACGTACATGTATAACACACAGGCTTATCAGACATTCCACCACTCTCCTTTATCGCAACACATCCTCTATAGACAGTCAAATCAAACCCCAAAGGCCAAACGCATATCGACTGGACATACTGTATGTGTTTCGCACTAGCGAGGTATCTTGCACTGCGTTACATAAGGCAGATAGAGTTTGATTCCACAGTGGATGGTATAAGTCTGTTTGCTGTCTGCTGTGATCACCCTGTGGCACTGAGAAAGGCTCATAATCACAGGACAGGCACCATCACAAATTGTATGTAACCAAATTCACAAACCAAATATCTTGAAACGGAAGGTGAATAAATTGTACTTGTCTTGTCTTGCTCGAATTATCTATGTGCAAATTCTCTTGCTCAAGTGTGTTCTTTAAGCCATTCATGGCCAAATATGTATTCTATCCCTGAACACACTTGTCTTTCATACCATTTAGGCACCTAAATGGGAAAGACGAGTTTGCAGAAGTTTCTCTCATTTATATAACTTTAATTATTAGCACACCATGACAGAGACAATTATCACAAATTATTCTGTTAATAAAAGATACGTGTTTGTAAAAATCCCTGTTCACTTTTTTTTTCCATTAACGACTAAAATGAGTTTAACTTCACATACTTTGGTTGCCATTGTGCACAAAACCAAGTACAGTATTTCTTTATTATAATAATTAATACAGCTGTTTTATTGATGGTGTTCTGAATGGAGTTTTTAATTGCTACACCTGTGTTGGCCCTGTGATGACGTTTATGTCAGAACAAGGCCCACTACATTAGCTGCTGCCAAGCACTGCAGATCCCAACCACCCTACAGCAGGGCTATTCAATTACATATTCAGGTGGGCCAGATTTTAACAAGAGAAACTGTAGGTGGGCCACCTATTTTCCGCAATTATTTACGTGAGCGCCTACAAGAGCATCCACCAGCAGCTTGGTTAATATTCAATGTGTCATGTCAATGGTGAAGGTTTTCTATAGAATTATAGGATGCAGCTAAGGTCTTTTGCACAACAAAATAGCAGCCACGCCCACACGTGTCCAGTTTGCAATGCAGTGTTCTACAACTGAAAGTAGTAATGGTTATACAGTATTGTGCTATTGTATAGTGGTCAAGAGTGCAATGTTCTCATGGGCCACATGGGGGCAGTTGGTGGGCCGCATTTGGCCCGCAGGCCGCCAATTGAACAGGCCTGCCCTACAGTATATAATGAAGTAGGTGCCTGTTGTCCCACCATAAAGGCTTAGTCAGCGATTTTAAACTAACGCTCTTTTTGTCAAATTCAGCAAATATCTACTATAACGCCCACTAGTTCTGTGTGGTGCTGAACGCTGAAATAAATAATCTGGTGTTGCTACGCAGCCCTGGCTCTGCAAATGGGAACACAAACAAAGTTGTGCAGGCCACACCACTCAACACTATCCCAACTTTGGCAATCGGTTTCCAATGTGTGTGGCAGAGCTTCTCAGTGAGCACCCTATTGCATTGAAGGGGGCGGAGCTTCTGAGGGAGCACCCTATGGCATTGAAGGGGGCGGAGCTTCTCAGTGAGCACCCTATGGCATTGAAGGGGGAGTAGCTTTTGAGGGAGCACCCTATGGCATTGAAGGGGGCGGAGCTTCTGAGCTTCTGGTTTTGTTGTGATCGAGTTCAAATATTAATCAATTGTTTAATTCAGAAAGGAGACTCCGTCAGTCAAGCCTCATCTGTATACACCTGCTTTATAATCTAATGAATCCACTGGCGTCATTGGTTAACAAAAGCATAAATCATGATTACCCGGACATATCCAAATTTACGCACACACACATATACATTATAAACACACACACACGCATGCATACACACGTATACATTATAAACACACACACACAGTGTTTATGCTTTCAGATGTCACCGTGACAACATATTATGTGACAGAGGCCATCTGAGTCACATCCCAGCAGTTCAGACACCTGGAGCACTTAATGTAAATGTGTGTGTGTGTATGTGTGTGTGCGTTTGTATGTGTGCGACAGCTTCTAAAGCACAGTGCCTGCTCACCGCTCTCATGACGGTTGCCGTGGCAGCTCCTGCTCTCCCTGCCATCTGTGTCTCGGCGGGCAGGCTCTGTCGTGGCATTGGTGGGTAGAGCGGGGCGACAGGGCAAAGCGCTGGTTCGAATTATGTTGCGACACAGCGCTTGCTAACTGCATCAGTTCCCGCCCACTTGACAAGTGAGGCGTTTTGATTGACATGCAGGGCGACCAACTAAGTAACTTAATTACCAAGTCGGACGTTAAATTTGCAATGAGGTAAACTAAACTAAAGGAGGCTGATTACAATAAATGTTTAATTAGAAATTAGTAAATAAAGCATTAATTGTTCAAGTCAAGGATGTTGCAGTATATTGTGAAACTATAAAGGAATATTTACTTTTGTGTGTAACCGCTCAGTGAACTACAGCTTTCGTCTCTTACAACACGTCACCAAAACAACTTCGGCTTGAGGAATGTGGCACGAAAACTTCATGGCACTTATGTGACATGAGCTTTGTAGTCTTACTAATGACATATTTTCAGATTCTTATACTTAGACTTTCTTGACTCTAATAATTTTCTTTTAAATAGTAAAACATCATATGTGTGCTTCGTGTCACAGAGCAAACAGTATCTAAAAATAATTTTATTCTCGCTGTTGACTATATAGATATTTTTTCCAAACTAAGGTCCCATAATGCAGAAAAGACTTTGGCGCGCTATAGCACCTGACTCCGCCTATCCAGCTGATTGCAGTATATAGAAATGCACCCCCCCAGACAGAAACTAGCTATTGACATTAAACTGTTTTTTTATTGTACCAGGCTGTAAACATGTTTATTTCTACTGTAAATGTGGACTGTGTTTCATGGGGTATATAACATGCGGTCTATTGACAAGCCTTAAGTGGTAATTTGAGGAATTTGACACATATTTTTAATATGGACTTCATTTATATAGCGCTTTCCTAAACTTCCGGCCACTCAAAACACTTTACAGTATTGCCTCACACTCACCCATGCCAATTTCTGCCATGCAAGCCACGACCACCCACCAAGAGCAGTTAGGGGTTAGGCATCCAGGATCTGAACCCACAACCTTTTGGCTGGGAGCACAACACCCAGACCACTAGACCATCCAACCAAGCGGGAGTCTCCAGTGCTGATGAATTAATACAAGTGCCAAAAGATGCAATTCCTTGAATGGCCACATAAAGGGAGGGTAAGTCATTTTTGCTAACTTCCGAGCTCAAATCAAAACAGTTTCTCTCTGCAGTCCTCCACGGCGCCGATTCACACATTGAAATGCAGGGTGAGCTTCACAAGGAGTGGACTGAGGCTAGGAGTCAGTGCATCACAAGCCACCATGCACAGACATATCAATGGGCTATAATTGTCACTGTGTCAAGCCACTCCTTAGCCAGAGGCAACGTCAGAAGCGTCTTACCTAGGCAAAGGAGAAAAATAACTGGTCTGTCGCTCAGTGGTCCACAGTTCTCTTTTCAGATGAATGTACATTTTGCATTTCATTTGGCAATCAAGGCCCCAGAGTCTGAAGGTGGCACAGAATCCAAGTTGCTTGAAATCCAGTGTGAATTTCCACAGTCCGCGATAATTTGGTGAGCCATGTCATCTTCTGGCGTTGGTCCACTGTGTTTCATTAAGTCCAGCGTCAACTCAGCAGTCTACAAAGAAATGTTAGAGCACTTCATGCTTCCTTCTGCTGACAAGCTTTATAGAGATGCTGATTTCATTTTTCATCAGGACTTGGTACCTGCCCACACTGCCAAAGGTACCAATACCTGGTTCAATGACCATGTGAATACTGTGCTTGATTGGCCAGCAAACTCGCTTGACCTGAACAAAAGGAGGATGAGAGACACAAGACCCAACAATGCAGACGAGTAGAAGGCTGCTGTCAAAGCAAACTGGGCTTCCAACACACCCCAGCAGTGCCACAGGCTGATCGACTCCATGCCACACTGCAGATGCAGTAATTCATGCAAAAGGACCCCCAACCAAATGCTGACGCTGAGTGCTAAAAGCGCCATTTACAATTAGAAATTTATATTTTCACTGGTTTTATTTTGTATTCAAATTTTCTGAGAAACTGAATTTGGGGTTTTCATTAGCTGTAAACCATAATCAAGATTAAAACACAGTCTTGATCTATTTCACGTTGTGTGTAATTATTCCACAATATCTAATATAAGTTTCACTTTGTCAATTTAATTATTGAAATTACGTAACTTTTCCACAATATTCGAACTTATTGAGATGCAACTGTACAGTCTATCGGTGACATCGCAAAATGTTTGTTTATTTATACAGTATATGGGATGCACTCGCCTCTGATGCGTTAAAGCAGAGAGCAGGGAGAAGCAGGAACAATGGTGGCTCTCTATAGTCAGCTATTGCAAGCTAATCTAATTGTAAGATAATACACTTTTTGTCAAATATCTCCTCACATTTCACTAGCTTACAGTTCCCTGTGCGTGCTGGAAAAAGGATCCGTAAATTGGAACACAATCAAAGTGGCGAACACCACTCGCTCACTGCAACAATACCCTATAGGCTTTGCAATGCATTTCAATTTGTGTGGGGGGGCGGAGCTTCTGACGGAGTTTGTTTTGAGGTGAGCAGGAAGTTAGCAAGCATTCTCAAGAATGGCTAACCCTGCCTTTAATGAGCGCAAGGCAGCAGCTATCACACAGGATGTGCGGCAGCCCCAGAGCGCAGCCACCTCCCACCTCCCAGCCCTGCTTAGCTAGCTAGCTACTTAGCTAGCGCTTCTCCACAGAGCTAGCAGCCACAGCCCACAGGTTCGCTGAGCCTTGGTGTGGACGTCTGTCTGTCCGTCCCGGGTCTTGTGTTTGGGAGCAGACCCGAGGAGCCAGACGGAGACACTCTGTAAATCAATCTCACTCCAAACAGGCTGGTGGCACAGAGTCAGAGAGCAAGGCACCGAACCGCCGGCGCGGGCTAAAGTAAGCCTCGCGGTGTTGACAGGTACAGTATGTCAGACACGCAGGCACGCACACACACACACACACAGAGAGAGATACACACCAGTATGTCGGACATATTCTCGGGTAGGATGGCCTGCTGTGGCCAACCGTAGACTTGGTCATTGCCACACCTTTATATATAAGGCCTGCTCCCACAGTATTTAGCTGTTAATATCATGCAGAAAAGTACTGGACAATATTCCTTGCGTTCTCAAAACCTAAAATGTAACTAATAAATTAGGCTATCTTTTAGATTAGTAGGCATCTTATTCTCAAAAAAGCCTTACACTTTCACCAGTATATTAAGTTGCGTAAAAATAGCATTTTCATACAAAGTATCTGTTAGAGGACTTTCATGCCAAAATGCATGCCATGCGGACATTGCCAGCAGAACATTTGCATTTTAAGAGATAGTATAGATTAAAGCCTTTTACTAAATATTCCAACATTTAGGCTAAAACACAATAAGATGCTTATATTGAGGACATCCAATTGTAAAGTCTGTTTGTGCAAAATGTAGACCTGAAATTTGTTTACCAACTCAAAACACTTTCTGGGTTTAACCAAAATGTGATGGTATGCTGACTGCTGGGTCCACTCAACAATGATCACATGGGTATCAAAGGGTTAATAAGCTACAGTTACGATTATTCCTCATATAAAATGTATACAAACAAAAAAAATCCCACCACTCAGACCTGTCTGACTGCCCGACCCCCCCCCCCCCACAATGTTGACTGACGATCGACTGACTATTTCGCCCCTGCACACGCGCACACCAGTATGTCACACACACACACACACACACACGACACGCACACGCAGGCAAATGCACACACACACATACACACAGACGCATGCACACCCACACACACAGGCTGCCTAAGTAGGTGATGTGTGTGTGCATCTCAGACACGTGCACACTCACACGCACACACAAGCATGCACACGCACACGCACTGCTTACTTTAATAGTCTGTGAATGACATGTACAGTACTATTATTCAGACACACACATGCACACATACTGCATACAAATGTGGGTCTGCTGTTGCAGTGGGTTTAAGCTGGCTAGAAGTCTTTAAGACCCTGCCCCCCATCCCACACACACACACACACACACTCTCCCAAGGGGTTGCAAGATGCTATTTTGCCAGTTTCACACCAAAAGGTGAATGGCAGTGGAACAAATATGACTTGTTTACACATTTTCAGCTTGATGTTTACACCGGCAGCTTTGCAGGCACAGCTGCAGAAGCATTTCTCCCATGTATCTTCTGTGAAAATAGCCCCAAGTTAAGTTGCTACGCAATGCTCACACACGTGACTTTAGCCAGTACAAGCAGGGAAATGTACTAACATGGCCGTCAAGGGCAAGCAGGCTATCTGTGTACGTTTCTTATTTACTGTAGTGTTAAGCCTGGTGTGGTTTGCGAAAATAATTAAATTGAATAGTAAATGTAAATGATATGCATGCTATTGCAAGCTAGTTGTAAGCTAATAAACTTGTTGTCAAATTCAAACAAATATCTCCATGCATTTCACTAGGTAACCGTTCCCTGTGCGTGTTACAATAAATAAAATAATACAACTATTCTGATACCACACGGCCCTGGCTCCGTAAAATAAATAGGAACATAAACAAAGTGGCGAACACCGCTCATATCAACATATCCGTAGTACTACGCTTTGCTTCACAACGCATTGTGTGAGGCGGCGGAGCGATACTGCTTGGATTTCAGTTCAAAGTTAGCAAGCATTCTCGAGAACAACTGACCCTGCCTTTAATACCTATATCAATACAGTGTATATAGGCTATGTGTATATATGTATACACATACATATATATACACATGCACACATTAAGCTAATACAAGAAGTTCATTGCTTCAAGAAATTTTCAAACAATTTATTGAACGCCAAGGCTAGTTTGAGACCTTCTGCCCTAAGTGCCTGGGTTGTTGTGACTACTGTAGTCATGACAGCTTGTCACGATGGCCTGTCAATCAAACTGCAGGTCTGCCTTCCCAGACCACCGGTTAGAGACAGGCCAATCACTTAACATTCACACTTTCTGCTATTGATCCCTCACCATGTCATGCTCAGTGTTTTCCGCATTGACTCACTGCCTGGATAATCGGGCCAATTATCTCTCAACGACGCCTGCGTTGTCTGCCGATTGGATACTCCCCACCACATCAGCTATTACTTCCAATGGATTCTTCTAGTGGTGAGCTAATGGACCAATTAGCCGCAGTGAATGTATTTGTTCCCCTGGTAACAAGTAATGGAAGACAATACAGTATCTTGTAATTCCAAATGCAGTAACTACACTGCAAAAAATGTCTCTTCAAAAATAAGTTAAAAAAAATTATGAAGACAAGATCATATTTGCTCATAATAAGTAAATAAATCTGCCAATAAAACAAGTAAACTTTTGCTTGTAAGATATATTGAAATAAGCTCTTTTTAGGTAATTTTGTCTTATATTAAGTATAGGTCAATATTTTTACTAGAAATTGATTTTTGTAGTGTACTGTGTGTAAGGTACCACTAAAAAGGTGTTTTACCATACACCCCATGCACAGTTGTGCAGCGCAACCCCAAATATTTACCAAAATTATCCAAGACTAGTTACTACATTACAGTTTCTTTGTATTTGCGTTCAGAAACAAATAAACACTTTATACCACGTATGTGGATATGCTTAAAATGTCTTTGCATTTCATCAAATGTGCTGTAATGTGTTTCGCTCCTCTGAACGTAGTAATGATTGTCTCTCCAACATGCTTGGCTATTTGGCTAGGCTCATTTACACAGAGGGTCATACCAGAAGAAATTAATATGAATAAATAGTAGGCTGGAGGCAGTAGACAATCTTGGAGGGGTAATGAAAGTTATATAACAAGGTACTATGATGAATTACTGCTTGCAGTCTTACTCTGGAGGTAAATACCCAGTGACGCTGTTTGTGGGGCCTCGGCCACAGTATACTACTGTACACGGTAGACCGTCAAAGAAGTTAAACAGCAATTGTACTACTGGCTAGAATGAGAAAATCAACAGCTGGTTAAAATGTTAAACTGACAAAACTGACCAAAAGAAAAGTACTCAGACATTTCATTACAAGATAATTAAACTGGATTTGGTGACAATTGGGTAGATCAATACATGTTAATGTGCAGTAATATAGATTACCATAACACACATCAATCTGGACTAGAGGTTTCTCTCTCAACACAGAAATGGAATGTCTCATATCTGAGGGGTAAAAATGTGATGACCACAAAAGGCCACAGACCCGGAGCTGTTTAGAAACTCTGTTATATTTCATCGTGCACACAGAACGGGAAGCTAACCGACTTTGAGAAAAAGTTTATTAACTTACCATCCCTGAATTCAACTTCCCTAAGACGTTGCATAGCATCTAAACTATGCAGACAAGTGTTTTGTAATTGTAATTGTGTTCTGAGTTGACGAGGGCGATTAGACCCGTTGACCTTTGGTAGATGGTAAGACGTAAGCCAGCTCATACCGTTTCTAAGATGATGCTAACATCTTTCTGAATTGAAACGTCACATTAATTATTCTCAGAAATGCTGCAAATGATTCCCTTGAACCTGCAAGCGGGCAGCTCCACATGCATTTAAATGACTTCACTCTGTGACGTGCAAATCTCCAAGCTGCTGACCCCCGACTTCTGGTTTCTCCCGTTCGCCCCAATGTCTACCGGTGCACACGTGGGAACTCTCTGTGTTTTTGCTGAAGCAGCACTTGTAGCTAGATCTGGACTAAGTGAGGTTAAAGAGTTTTCACTCTGCCTCTTCCGCCAGTAAGGGATTCTGACACAGAGGCTTATGGGGGTCAGAATATGTTGAGCTGTGAATCTCCAGATCACGAGTGGGAAGAGATATGTGGAGGCATCACATCAACTTGACAACAGGTTTGGACACCTGAGAAAAGCCACATCAGCAGCGGTGTTAAAATGCTAGAGGCACTTGTCTGTTGTCAGCGGGTTTGGGAATAACCAAGTACATTAGGGGATTACACTTATCTGACAAATGGTTTCTTAAAACCATTATACAGTGGTGTAGCTCAACATTATTATAAAGGTTATTGTTGCAGTCACATGCAGTGAGAACCACTTTTAGGAAAGTTTTTAATAATGGTGAAATGTTTATGTAGGTATACAATGAAAAGCATAAAATACAATTTACGGTAGAAACTTTATCATTTAAATCACATCCAGCCATGTACACAGAGTTGCATGCCTACAGTATGTAACTCCCAACATACTGGAAACATATTGTAATACTTTTGAATATTGATACTGAGAAAGATGATCTACTGTAACTGCAAATCAAGTATGATTAATCTTGACGAGCAGTGAGTCATAACTACCGTCCTTAATAATATAACTACAATGAATACATGAAGTGTGAGGTATTTTGAGGGTGCGATATGGGCGTGTCGGTATATATGAACGCGAAGAGAACAACACCTCTTGGTGGAGAATAAAATGGAGGTTAATTGCACAAACATTGAGCATTGAACAAAAAAACCTAAAAGGAGCTAAAACATACTCTGTACACGGTTTCATTCAGCATCAATATTTAGTTTCCTCAGCGGAAGTTGCCCATCACAATCAAGAAAGAAATTAAATGTAATGGAGAAATTGTCATCCAAAACACTAAACTGAATCCATTTTAAATGTAACCCTTCCCGACCCTGTTGGTGTGCAGCGGTGGTGCCTGTCAATCACGACATGTAGCTCCTTCCCGGAATGCTGGCAATCAACGGCTCCACCTCAATTAGTGTCTTGCCTCCTACACACGGCGCCTGTCAAGATTCATTACACCCACTGCCTAGCACTGCAACATCACTTTACACGGCTGCCAGTGTGCCTGTGTGTGTGTGTGTGCGTGCATGTTCGCTACTGTACTTTATAATGTCTCTCTATTAATATTACTAGGCTGAGTACAACACTACTGTAATTTAACCATACCTGGTGTGAATTCAAGTCCCACATATTGTCAGTAAACTCAGTAGCCGGCCACTTCGTAACTTTGCTGAGTAAAGTTGTATGCTTCTCTGGGTCTTTTACGGGGCTTGTCGACCTAACTTTACGAATGTAATGCGTCGTAATTTACCGGCCCCTTTTCGCTTATCCGCTTATTAGTAACAGTTTTTTTTGGGAATCTGACAAACTCCTTAAACTGTCTATTTTCCTGTACAACACAACCCACTGTACTATCCGCCCAACTACGGTGGTTGAAACCAACATTGTTCAAACCATTGTCATACGAACATAGTTTGGCACTTTTGGGAAACTTCGTACTTCGGCTGTTCGTTAATTCATCAATGCATATACGATGTAAATTCAATGCTAGCCTCGATCAGTGTAAAGCCTAGTCTCCCTTAAGACAGTTTTATCATGCTAATTGCTGTAATGGCCCATCAAGCACATATGT
>JAODTR010005597.1:0-11285 GCA_025399935.1 Amblyopsis rosae
TGACAGATGACCTCTACGTAGTGTGTGGACACATCACAAGAAATTTCGTTGCCGTGGCCTCTGTCGTTTCCGAACAGTGCCCCCTATAATATCATAATGCGCTCACATTTCTGCTCATAACTTTTGAAATATTTAACTGATTTACAAATATGTCATATCATTAGATTCCTCAGTAGCTCCCGAATCAAACGCACCATGTGACGTCACGATGCGTCTAGTCAGATTTTCCGCCATTTTGAATTATATGAAAAAACGTTTTTGTTTTTTTTTTTCTAATTTCTCTTTCAAATATTGTCTGATTTGCATGAAACTTGGTACACATGTTGTTTGGATCAAGCCTCACAAAGGTACTTTAATGGATTTTAGATTATCCAAACTGCAAAGTAACAGACTTTCAAATTCGATGATGAACCCTCATATCAGGAACTGGCAGTATCTCTGCTGCACTTTGACCGATTCATGCCAAACTTGTCGGTATGCTGGCGGGGGTGCTCCGAGGTTGGCGGACGGCTTTGGTGCCGCTGCGGTTTCTGATTGGGCTAGGCCCGTCCATGGCTGCTTGCAGCTATATTATTAGTATTATTTTTGTTTTGGTGTCATTGTTTGATACTTAATAGGTTGTAAGCATTTGTTATTGATATGCATAAAAAAGGGTAAAATTTAATTTGATTGTATAAATTTATTAGACTTTGGCAATTTTTTCTTACAAATGTATTTTTGATTTTGATATGGTTGTATAAAGGCTACAGTTGTATCCTTATGTTTTTAGTGTTCTTGATGTTTTCTATTTTTTTGAGAGTGGGAGGAGTTGGTCGGCCACCAGCCGCTGCAGTCAGTCAGTAGTTAACTATCACATTACACGTGTGGTGTTATGAGAATACAGAAAGTGGTTAAGAATTCGTCGTCTGTTTTACAAAACATGTGAGTTAAATTAAACGCGGTCACATTATCCTACAGTATCAACAGCACACCCTATGTAAACATGACGGAATGCATATGTAGGTCTACTTGCCTAGGCTATTTAAATACAGTATGCTACCGCCACAGCTACCGCACCGTTCAGTTGAAATGTTCCACATAAAGTAACTTTGGCCTATATTTCATTCATCCAGTTAACAATTTTACGTTCATTTTCTTTGCATGGGATTTAACTGGATGTGTAATCTTACTGTTTTAATAAAACGAGTCAAACAATGGAGACAGGCAATCCGGAAGAGCAACTACTCACGTTTGCAACAGAGGGCGACTGTTCACGTGTTCAGAGACTACTTCAATTAAGGACTGAGCACAATAATGACCTTAACGTCAACTGCAGATGTAAGTGAGATTTCTCCTAAATAATATCACATTTTACCAGAGCATTGTTTGGTGAATGTTTTCTTTTCCTTCAGCTAGTAATAAAGCCAGTCTGGGATGGACTGCCCTGCACCTGGCCTGTCATTTTGGATTCAACGATGTTGTTGAGGAGTTACTCAAGGTGTGACTCGTAAATCTTTCCATTTCCGTTAGTTTTCCTCAGAATTGTACAGTATTATAAAATACTTGTGTTTCTCTTGTTGATTGTATTGCCACTGTAGGCTGGTGCTGATGCGAATGTGCAGAATAACATGGGCGACACACCGCTACATAAAGCAGCCTACGCTAGTAGAAAAGTGAGTATTGTGTTTGTGTATTCTAATGTCATGTCCTGTGTAGTTACAGTTTAAGTGACGTGTCTCTGTGTTCTTGTAATAATCCTATTTGTGAACACATCTAGCCTGCTAGGAACAGATGGACCTTAACTATAACATTTGTTTGGGTGGCTGTGTGATAACGAATTGAGTTATTTCCAAATCGCGTCTAGGAAATTGTGCTGTTGTTGCTACGTTATGATGCCTGCTCCCACATAATCAATGGAACCGCCCACCTCCCAAAAGATGTCACAGAGGATGATGAAATCATTACCATGCTGGATGGTATAAAGAGGCGGGGCAGGGGATATATACATGTCTGATGCCCTCTTGTTTCTGTGGCGGAGCAAATGATTTCCCAAAAACCTTTACTCTGTTTTTTGCAGCTGCAGAGAGAAGAGAGGAGAAACGACTGGAAGGGAGGCTTCTAGAAGCATCCAGAGAAGGAGATGTACACACCCTGTCCAAACTAGTCAGTATTGGCGTATTCCATTAACAGCAGGGCATAATTACATCCACTACATTCTGGGGGAGGGGGGCAACTTTTCACTTTCTGTCCATCACTGATGGACAGAAAGTGGACATCCCATGCCCACCGTGCTGACACAGCTCATTGAGGTCGCAATGCAATGTAATTGACAAGCTCAGGTAAAAATACTACACAGATTATATAGCACCATATTATGCACATTTTTACTGTGCATGTTTTCAGTGACCGTTGCTTTAAATCAACAACAAAACAAGCCTCTGCTCACCCCACCCCCTCTTCCATGTATTGTGCTTTGCTTTTTTCTAATCTGTTAGATGCTCAGCTATCCCAGTCAAGTTTGTTGCTGCAATTAATTCACCTGTCAATCATGGAATGCTGTATGACCCACACACTTTCTATAGTGTGCCAGATTTGATGTGCATAGCAGTTTAGTGTCTCACATGACTCCAATGTAATGAACTGTCCTTAGCTGCAGCACATAGACATTTGCCATATTATTAATATAAATATAATAATGCAACTCAAGGCATTTGCAACACATCCAGCTCTAGCTATCGGTGAGGTAAGTGACAGTTCTAATCGCATGTTTGTGCCGCATATGGCACTATTATATTGTAAGATGCTTTGGATAAAACTGTAAATGAGATTTTCATTGTCATGTTTCCCCATCTGTTATGGTGGAGCGCACGTCTCGCGCACGTCTAGCATGAGATAGTGTTTGTTTATTGCAAGTAATTACATTATGAAACGCAACACAACTGCACTTACCACTTGATTACTGTAGGTGTCGCCATAATTCACAGGAAATACTTGTGTGAAACTCCCGTTCTCACAGCCAACCATTAGTTTAGTTATTTAAGTGCTTACAGTGAACACAATATATTGCTACTGGACATTTTTAGGATGTTTTCCTGAAGGGATTAACATGTCTTTTCAAGTGAATATTGATCTCCTCTACCTTCTATAGTTACCTAGTGATTAATCCGGGTTTCATTCAAATCCCCAGCTCAGCAGGCAGGATGGTCCTGATGTTCACTGCAGGGATTTGGTGGGGAACACGCCGTTACACTCTGCTACTTACAGGGGTCAGAAAAGGTGTGTTCTGAAGCTCCTCAAGTCTGGAGCAAATCCAAGAATCAAGAACGACAATGGTATACCCACTATAATTGTTGATCTTGATGTGCCCACCGTTTTAAGCAATTTTATAAGCATTATGTTTGTATTGTGTTAGTTATTTGTAGGAGTGTAAGTGCTAAATGTGTTATGTTTCATCCTACATATACACAAGCATACACATATAAAAGTTATATGTATATGCTCACATGAATGTGAAAATACGTATTATGTTGGTCACTTATTATTGCAGAGCAGACAGCATTAGACCTGGCTCGTAGTGATGAGCTGAGGAAGATCCTGGCAACCTGCCATGACAGAGTGAGTAAATAATTGAATACAGCACAGTAGTGCTTATGTTTTTTGGTATGCTTCATTACTTTCACCATAGACTTGAATCTATGCATGTACTTTATGGCTAACTAAGGACCCAGTAAACATTTCAGCCCAGTGTGTTAGCATTATAGCAACTCTCATTAAAGTATGGACATTTTAATTATGTTTGTTTTCCACAAAAGGATGTGACAGTACAGAAGTTTGAAGGCCCTCTGTGGAAGGTATTCTTACGTTCTAGAAGTAAAACATTTATTTTGTTATTCAGCAGTGGTTTAACCAAATAATTGTATTCCCCAGAGTTCACGTTTTCTTGGTTGGCGATCTCACTGGGTTGTTATCGAAGATGGAACACTGTCGTGGTACCCCAGACAGTGAGGTTTCCTTACTGCTGCACCAAACATATTTCCAGCAGTGTTTTCTCCTGAATAATAAATAACTATAGTATATATTCACAACCGCAACATTGCTGGACTATTAAGTGGAACATTGCATTTAGTTGTATTTTGCAAAGAATAGTGGGGCATACATATATTCACATACTAGGAATAGATAATTGGGTGTACCAGCAGTTCTGTAAGCCTGCAGTAAAAATACAACCTTCTCAGTCTGTTTCTTCTTTTTGCAATTGTAGAGCCGATGCACTTGCAGGTGTCAGAAAACAGGGTTTTAAGGCCCTAACACAAGCCTACTGCATGGTATGTAGGCGTCCGCACCTACGAATCATTGAGTGTGGATCAGTGGATCATTGAGTGACCACTTAACCCGCCACTGGCTGTTGAGTGTGCTGATCATTCAAATGTAGAACGGGTTATTTAGGTAGGAGGCATGATGACTTATCACTTGTGTGTTTGCAGGTCAAACCATGGGATAATTGCTTCTTCACCCTCAGGTGCTTTGATGATACTGTCCATCATTTTAAGGTCTCCTCTAAGACAAATTCTTTGTCAACCAGACAGGTAAGAGGCTGAGTGTTGTGTTGCAAAGAATATTTAAGAAATGTATACAAACGTCAAAATGTCAAGACGCCTTGTTTTAAAGGTGCCCTTTGTGATGAAATGCATACACTTAAACATTTTGAAAGCATGTACTGCACATTGACGTAAAACATAATTGTACAAAATATCAAAATCCCATAGGTAGGTACTGTATTTAAGGGGTGAAGGAATTCATGTTTTAATGTTACATAATAAAAAAATTGTTTATCTACCCGGGAAGGTTGCCATGTTGATAGGGTATTAGTATGGTAGTACTTTGGTAGGTACTGTAGTAGTACCTACAAAAATTAAGTAACAGTAAATTGTCCCTAACATGTGAAATGCCATTATATAACAACAACAAAAAAATTATGTGGCGTAATTTTACTAAACACGGAAAATCTGACCCGACTCGATTCTGTGGGTTTCATAGTGTTGCATAGCTGTTCTTAGTCGGTGGAGCAATATTAATTACGTTTTTAGGACTGGTGTCTGTACATAATTTTGTGTTTTGGCACATTATATTTATAACAGGCTTGTAATGCTCATAGAAAATCGGACAGTAAATATTGGCGCTTTCCATATAACTGTGTTGGTATACCAGGGTTGGAAATTTCACAAGGAACAAACGTTAGGGGCGAGCATTAATGTAACACAACCTGTTCTTGAACATTTTCATGTAAAATAAAGATAACATATAGTGTTCTGATTACTACAAAGCGAGGTTGATGACATTTAATAAGATAGTAGTGTAGCCTATGTATACAGTATTGTTAGTGTATAGTTGGTACCATAGCAGACATAGATGTCCCTACCACATTTCAGCCTAAACATACACACTCGAGATTGTTGATACATCTGCATCTATACCATTAATGTAGGTGGCTGCAGAAAGTCTTAAGAAACACACATTTTCTTGGGGAAATGCTTATTTTCACCTTTACACACTTCCCCCATGTGTTGTAATTGTGCGCTGGTCTAACAACGAGCTGTACATGTGTGCTTTGTCTGACTGTCTAGAGCTGGCTGGACGCCTTGGAGGAGCATTCAGCATACAGCACTCGTAACTATACCCAGGAGCAGATGCTTGATGAAGATGATGATGATGATGATGGAGATAGAGTGGCAACAGGGAACCAGACTAAAGCTCTACAGGTGAGATTGAGATCCGTTCAGCATGTGCTCTGTTCAGTCATGGGGTTTTCAGGACCTTCTTGCTGGTCTTTCCCTAGGCAGCTAATGTCTGCCAGAACAAATTGGACAGTGAGGTGTCAATCTTTGTTTCGATGGTGAAGAATCAAGAGAATGACGGTAAGACAGAGCTCTTCTTTTAATTTAATTTCAGATTAATTAGATTACATATACATCGGCACATGGATCTACTGAGCTTGCTTACTGGACTATTGCAGTTACCCGACAAGCAGTTTTTACGCAAAATGTGATACTGTATGTATAATATTAAAAACTTGATTGAGAGTTAGTGTGTTTATATACAAAATAAACATACAAGAGATTGATTAAAAAGTGCTAAATGTGTAAAAATTTAAAATATTACTGTAAACTATGGCTATCACAGTGGCACCTGTTATTAATAACCTAATTAAATGTGGATTTGCAAATACAATGCGTTATCTGTGGCTGTATAATCCTACTACACTGTTTTCTTCCATGCATTTTTAATTAAGAAGAAATGCACGCCTGCACTGACAGCAGATTTCATTTCTGTGTCTATAGCATTGGCTGCTCCTCTTATGCTGAAAGCCAAGCAAATCAGCGAGCTCTCCAGGGAGACGTCTGCCGCTCTTAGCCTGTGTCTCGAGCGCTTGTCAAAACAGGAAGAGGTATAGTGGGGGTCACACTCATTCACGCCCATTCACCTGCTCACGGAGTCTGCACATTATTGGCCATGTCGTTACAAAAACAAGGCTGCTTGTAGTGCAGCAGTAGGAATGGCCCACATCTCATTCACCCATGTTGCTCTGTTTCTGTTGGCTGATGAAATCTGATGAGTGGTTATGAAATGGCTCTTAGAACCTCCCCCACCTAGAGAAGTGTTCTTTCCCATACCGTGCACATACTGTAAGCAGGGTGGATTAGTCCACGTCGCTGTCCCGGTGGCTGCTGTGCGCTCTCTGTCTCGTGATCGGCAGCGCGTCTGTGCGGCGGACACAAGCCACATCCACTTTAATGCTGAGGTCTGCAGCCTAGCGAGCTGCAGCTGATCAGAGCAGCCTGGCACACGTTGTATGCTTTCACACACACACACACACACACACACAGATGCTCCTGCTCTGGGGAAATGCTGTGCACTCACTAAGGGACCTGGAGCGCGTGCCTGCTCCCAGACTCAGTTCAAGGCACATGCATTCATCCTTGCGCGTTACAAGCCCTCTCAGGCAGGCACACTTGCCACCAGCCAGGCAGAGCATCCAGGAGACAGAGAGAAGGTGACCGTGTCTCTCATCCAGCATCTGCACAGGTAGACAGCACGGCGCTTGGCTTAACAATCTATCCATAGCTTGGGTCCATATGTTGTCCACTGTATTGTGAAGTAGCTGCGTTTGTCTTGGGGATGCTTGTTTCTTGAGGATAGATGTCTATTGTGCATGCCCTTTAAGTTTTGTCTAACTCTTTATGGAAAGCGAGGCATATTGTAGAATGTTAACTCATATCTGTAAATCCCTTCATATGGAAGAAGAGGCTTTGTACTGTAGTTATTTTTCCATGTGTTGTTATAGTAAGAGCAAATGTAAATTAGCTGGTTGTTGGGTTATCAGCTTCCCAGGGGTCTGGACGACTTATTGTTGAACTGCAGGTTAAGTATGTTATTGTATGCTTGTAATATACAGTATGAGGATGACCCCGGATGAACCCATGGCTACGGTGATGTATAAGGGTGTTCAGCTCAATGAAGTTACCTGAACATTGACGTGCATGTGGAGATCGCCAGGCCATGTGCATTCTCATGCTAAATGTACCAGGCTTAGCTTCAACACTACACTAACTGGATTATTATACCTCCAGATTGCTCCATGGACAGTATTAGCCCTAATCCTACCTTCCCATTGTCTTGGTGGAGAGTTCTATTGTGCTTCATTGGAACTGCTAGCATGTGTTTTCATTCACTTATTAGCTCCTGTGAATGCTGTGCTATTGTGCTGTGACATCTGACAGCAATATATGGAATGCGTGAGTCATAGCATGGCAATGTATTGCATCAGATTTGGTCTTGGCCTTCACCTGCATAAATGTGCTCTCGACCTAATTCATTAGCAGCAGTTGGCGTGTGCTAGTATAAGCACCTCGCGTACAGCAGCGTACTGGTGAAAGCTCAGCCTTTTGAAGTGGAGATGTGTTGCATTTTCATGAAAACAAGAATAAGATGTACAGCATTGCCATGGCAATTGACGTTTACCCTTCCTATGTCATGTTGGTAAAAGGAAAGCCTTTGTAAGGGGCGGGGGGGGGGGGGGGGGTTGCAAAAAAACGTACCAACTTAATACACAGATTGGTCGATCTTCTCAGTTTGTCTCAGCAGGCGGGCTCTTGCAACTGTCAAGAAAAGCAGAAGGAGCTTAGATCATGCAACCACTCGGTGGTGACTCGATTAAGCTAATCTGTCAGTTTGCATTGTTCTCAGTGCAGCAATTCATGAATGCCTGTTTGTTAGGCTGCAGCAGACCCTACTCTAAACCCTTTTAGAGCAAGGTTGGCCATCTTGTTTAAGGGTGCCTGCAGATAGGCCAGACATGTTGGGAATTGAACTCATGACCATTTGGCTCAGAGCCAATCACCTTAGCTGTACATACAGTATATGTGGTTATCAGCCTTTGTGTATAATGTGTGTTTATGAAGACAAGTGGACTCGTCTGCATTTTGATCTCAATCTCTTTCCGTGTTACTGTTAATGAACTAATCGGGAATACACAGACAAATATGGCTGCAGAGTATCACTTCTGAAGAAGACATACATCATGGCTAAATGTGAGCTGTTATTAGGTCCTACCCACACACTAGGGTGAGGTAAACAGACATTTGCCCAATTTGAGCCGAGCATTTCACTGTCCTTACCGGGGACAAGGCATATCTCCCAGGCATCAGCAAGAGTTACACACACACATACAGCCCCAGGAAGTCTTAAAATAGCTGTGTTATCATGCACGAGGCTGCAGGGAGAGGGAACAGCACTAGCCGGGATGCTTACATGACAAAGTATTCTGGTCCCGGATGGGTGTCTATGGAGAGGTGGTGTTAGCACTGGTTCTTTACCATGAGCTAGTTTATTTAGTGCTAAATAATAAATAAATAAATAATAAATAATAAAAATGGAGCCACGTGTGGACACTGACTCTGTGTGCATGTGCATATGTTAAAACAGAGGGCTGTTGGCCATAGTCCTGTTATACACTGCTGTAGGATGCTGCATACTGTACTGTAAGATGCTCTGCCCAGTAAACGCCAATGCAGAGAAATACACTGGATATTGCTTAAGTTAACATGCATCAAAACATATGTAAGAGCCCTGCACTGAACACTAGTGAACTACTTACTGCTTTTACCGTACACACACGGGGCCCTATTTTAACGGTCTAAGCGCACGGTCTAAACCGCATGGAGGGCGTGTCCAAATCAATGTTGCAGTCTTTGCACCAGGCGCATGGTTCAAGGGCTGTATTTACTCATTATTCACGGGTGTGTTTTGGGCGTAACATACGATCAACCAGTCCGAGTGTCATCTCCCATTCCCTGGAAAAATCCAGGCATGCTTGCACCATGGGCGCTTTGCTATTATACTAGCGGGTTTGTGAAAGCGCTGGAGCAGACCATCTAGGCAATAGTGAGATCCCTAAAATATGCTTATAGGCTACACACTAATAATATTTCACATTGTACTCTTTTAATTTCTAATAATTTGCATGTGTGAGCGCTCCTGCACGTCCGTGTGCGTGTGTGTGTAACAAGCGGAATGTACGAGCGTTGTGCACCCGCACATGCTTACATATCATTAAACATACATATTAAAAAAGCTATATAAACATATGCATACTAGATCAAAGCTCATCTATAACTGTAATTATTGATAAAAGCAATTGTGTCTATGTTGCTTGAAATGAGAGAGAGAGATAGATGTGTGTGTGTGTGTGAGTGAGCACTATTGATGAGGTCAATGCTGTGCTTTGTATGTTGGCTTCACTTTGCATAGATTAAACTGTTTCTGTGAGATCTGTTTTCCTCAAGGTGATTTTGGAGTTATTTCTCTATGGAAACGCAATCTCTACCCATTTACTCAGGAGCATACTGTAGATATAGTTCTGTTTGTCACCACAGCTGTTCTTCTTAACATTTGCATTTTAGGAGTTAGCTGAAATGTGTACTGTCTATACTGACTTTGGAAGTAACTTCCCAGCCAATTATTGCTATGTCTTTTGTTTTGCTGTGTTTTGTTTTTAGTTCTAGCAGCCATTGTTTAGTTGTCTCTCTTCTGGGGTTGTTAAAGGACCCACAACGTTCAGCGTCAGTCAATGGGAAACATTGATCTGGTCGGTCCCATCGCAGCCTGTCTCAGGTTGCCCCGAATGGACACTCAATCCCGGACTACAGAGCTCTTGGAGGCTACGGTGTTTGGTTCCTACTGGAGGAAACCAGATCTCTTGATTGGGTTGACCTGCTCTTAGAAGCAGCTCTCTCAACAAGTGCCTACAGTAGCCTATATAGTGTATATAGGTTTAAATATGCACCAGTCAGCCATACTGTGTGTGTGTGTCTTAAATGCAATACACATTACCGCTTGTGTTGGTGTGCCTCTGTCCTATCTAGGACTGGAGTCTGAAAGTGGAACAGGAGGTGGTAAAAAACAAGGCTCTCACAGAGGCACTGCAGACTCTGGCTAGTGAGCTCCACCAGCTGGAACAGTCCCTGTGTAAAGGCAGAAGGTCCCCAACCCTCAGCACCGCCACTGCAGATGACTTCTTTGATGCTCTGTCAGGTCAGGCAGCTGTTATGAACATGTGAAACATTAAACCACAGCCTTCAGGAACGTCAAACGACGTGCAATTGCTGTGCTAGTTCTGCTTCAGCAGTCCGATGTATTTTAGCATCATAGTAAACGCCTCCATTAAACAGCAGTAGCTACATGTTTTTGCATGTGAACGATATACAGTGAACGATAATGCAATCGGAGTACGGTTTGGGTGCATCTAGATCAACTAACGTTTTTTATTATAAATGCCAGTTTCATTTCTGCCATCTCCGATTGAATGATTCAATGTGTGCTATGGGCTCCAAAAAGATGAGAAGGTTTAAACTTTTACTTACAAAATTATTTCTAATATTTTTAAGACTGTGGTTGTTATTTATTGTTCTCATCATCCATTAAAATATCCACCAATATAAAAAAGATATTTTTTATGTGTGTATATATGTGTGTGTGTATATATGTGTGTGTATGTGTGTATATATGTGTGTGTATGTGTGTGTATATATGTATGTGTGTGTGTGTGTATATATATGTATATATATATATATATGTGTGTGTGTATGTGTGTATATATATGTATATATATGTGTGTGTGTATGTGTGTGTATATATGTATATATATGTGTGTGTGTATATATATGTATATATATATATATACATACACACATGTATATATATATATATATGTGTATATTTATATATATATATTTATATATATATATTTA
>JAODTR010005598.1:0-11285 GCA_025399935.1 Amblyopsis rosae
ACGTAAGTATAGGTACGTATGTGAGAATCTAACATAACGTACGAAAGCTTACGTCTGTGTAGTGAGATCACGTTGCACAGCCAACATGTGTGTTTGTGTATTTGAGTGAAAGACAACGTGGGGTTGTGTGTGTGGGATCATAGGCTGGGGATCATACTTGTTGCTTGTCATCCATCCATCCATCCTCATCCGCTTATCCAGAGTCGGGTCGCGGGGGCACTACAATCTAATTCAATTCAAGAATTCAATTTGAAAAGTCAATATGCTTTCTTGCCAAAAAATTAAATGTAAACAATATTATTATACTATTATTATGAAATGTTATTACTATTATATTTGTGTTGGTGTCATTGTTTGATATTTAATAGTTTGGCAACATTTATTATGAATTCTTCTGCAGGAACACTACCGGGTGAAATTTGACCTGTAACACCGCAGATTAAACTTTTTTTGTGTGTATATATATGCATAAATTTTTTTTAATGATCAATATCTGTTTTATTGCTTTAATCAGGCAATTGTTAAGGATGTAATGAAGCCTTGTTTTGATCAGAAAAAAATCGAAATTTCAACTTGAAAACGGGTCAAAATTGACCAGAAAATGATAACAAATCTTTCTCCAGCATCATTGACATACCACCTTTCGGGCTCTATTGAAATTAGGTTAATACAATATATTCTATTCAATTCTCATTTTATTTATCCCTCATGCAATTGCTGCTTGTGCTTGATATATTGCAAACAATTTAATAACACAGTCTAAAAAACAAACATTTGCTTATTTTAGATACATGCTTTGGAACATTATAACATCTAAGCCACAGTCTGTTATGATCAAATATATACACAAATACAAATGTGGTGCTTTCTAATAACCCCTTTATCCTCAGGGCCAGCACTAATGGCTGGCCAAATTAACTCAAAATACATCCCAAGTGTAGTTTCATGGCACGACACTCCCTTTCAGTTGATACGATTTACAGTGCTTTATTTACACCAACGTACGTGATTGTTTCTTGGAGAATGACTACAATGGCTGAACTAAACCTACTTTAACGTTCAGACATGAATGAAAATTAAACAGGATATTCTAATGGACAGACATTTTCCACATGCACACACCATGGCGCACACACGTAACCATTTGTACTTACAGCACAGTCTATAAATCTCAGTCAGTATTCTACAAAACATCCCTTTTCAAAGACTATAAACAAGACCAGTACTTACAGTACAAACAAGACCAGTACCAGATAAACAAGAACAGTACTTATTTGACAATAAATTATAGGTGTAGTATATCAACTGCTGGCTTTTTCTTGTTGCATACTTGTCAGGGGATCTTGTCAGGATAATCGAGTGATGATGATACATTGAATGCCAGCTCATAAAAAAAACTGGTCCATGTCACATCTTTCATCAATCACTGCAAATATATAATTATCTCCAAAACATAAACAAACCATTACCTAATACCCTGCTATTTCCCTAAAGTGTGTTTTGTTTAGTTTTTTGGAATTCTTTCAAGGTTTACACTGTATATTTTAACAAAGAAAGCTGTTCAAACATAGAATCAAGTGAACTTTCTCATTACAGACCTTTATCTGTGTGAAATTCCAGACTACACAGCTGCAGTTACTGTACAAGTGAAGCCCTGGCATACCACACTGAGCTAGATTTGGATAACAATACTGGCTGAGGGTCTGAGATCCACCAGGCCACTGACCTCACATTTTAAATAATGTAATTAAATAAGGGTCAAAACTGTATTTTTAATGCACTTACATTGTAAAAAAAAAAAAGGTCTGTTTCACTGTACACTTATTAGTTACGTGACTGCCTTATAATTTAGGACAACAGAAAATAAGCTGTCATGACTGGCAGACTTTCACTCAACTGAATGTACTTTGTTGAGTTACCTTTAGCTGGAGTCAGTATAACAAACTAATTTTAAATGTATTAATTTATTTCATATTAAATGTATAAGTTGTTGGAATAATGTAATATTAAAATGTAATTTAATTAGAATGTTTTGCATAATTCAACCAATGAAAATGTTTCAGAAATAGAGAAAATACATTCACAGAGCAGACTTTTTTTTAAATTGTTACATCACATTTAAAATATGAAAAAATACCCAAAATATTTATTGGATTTGAAGTCTACAAAATCTGAATAAACTATATACTGTAAATATACTGTATATATGGTATATAACTCAACATTTATACACAATCAAAGTGGTTGAGCATTGATTGTGGAGTCAGGGATGCTGGATGATGATGTAAAAGATTGATGTTTGAACTTTTGTCAAAACAAAAACACGTCTCCCTTCAATTACACTGTGAAGTTTTCCACAGGAGGTCCTCAGAGGTACTGCAGGGGGTCCTCCAAATTATTTGAACCTAAACTTATTTCATTAAAAAAATGTAAATGTCAGAAAACATTCATTACCATAAATACAACATGTGCTTTTAACTATAAATCTTTCAATGATTTTAATGGCTTAGTTAGTGGCCTTCTATTAAGGGCTTTTCAGACGGGAAGCGGGACCACTAGTGCAAGGCGGCCGAGGCGTGCCTTTTATTTTCGAGTGGCCTTTTATTGTGACCATCCTAAGGCACACCTGTAGGCAGTACTCATGCCTTCTGATCTGCATCTTGTTGTGCCACGCCTGAGGTGGGTGGATTATCTCGGCAAAGGAGAAGTGATTACTAACACAGATTTGTGAACAATATTTGGGAGAAATACAAAATACATTCACGTTGAGGACCTTTGCCCAGTATTTGATATGCTGTTACAGCCCCTTCCGGTGTAGAATAGTGCAAAATACTGCACTTTGATAAATCACTATTCGCCCACTGTCACAAACTACTCTGCATGCTGCATCATATTCCCACTTAGAAATCCTGTATTTTGTAAGTGCTTGTGTTTTTGTTCCTTAATTTTCTTTGAGAGGAGAGACAATCAGACAAGCATACTAGCGTTTAAAATAATTCCCCTAAAAACCCTTATTTTGTTTAATTTTGAGACAGAAGCATTTCCTATGGAGCTGTGGTGTGAATAAGCTTTCTATTCTGATATAAGCAAATGTCAATGCATTGGATACAGTATACTGTAGTTGCACAGACAAATGGGTCAGTTAACTATTTTCCAATAATTGCCATTATGTGTCTGTCTACAGGTAAGCACTTTGATCTCCCAGTAAAATTTATGTTCATTGCTGGTGTTTTCACTTACAATCGCTTATACCTTTGTCATTTTCTTTGACAATATGTCTCTTGATTTCCTAGCTATTTATTTATGAATACAGTATATGCATGCACCTGTATGGCATGGTAAATGAACAACAAACATATGTAGGCTATCTATAATGTGAAGCTATGGATTGTTGATGATATTCTCTTAATCAGTGGTGCTGTATGTGTCAAGCCAGGAATGGTTTTGTGTCTTTAAATTTGACTCCAAACAGACTGCAGAGCTTCATCAACATCAGGTCTACAATCTCCTCCTCCTCTGAAGGCTGGGGAATGAGAAAATAAATCACCTTATTATTTAACATTTACAGTAGGCCTACTGTAGCTTTTCACATATTTTCAAGGGTTATTTAACAGTATAATGATAAATAATGGATAGTAGATAATGAAGGATATTGGAATAACTGTTTAGACTAGATTGTTATATTAGTTACATAAAAATACACAAAAAGTATATAATAGAATGATAATATTGATTAAAAAATGTGTACTTTGTCCCCACTTCAACCTATCTAATCCAAAAGATAATAGTGTAATATCACATTGTTATTCTGTAATTTTTGAAATCCTCTACTCTTTATAACTCTGCTATAAATTGCATAAGGCCCACAAAGGTTTACATAGATGTGATGTGTTTTTTGCTAGTGACCTGATTGTATGGTACCTGTATACTGTAATTACTACTGCCAATCAACTAGCCAAGTTCCTTTTTTATTTTTGGCCTTGCGGGAAGAGGGGGTGAGGGTTTGTATTATTTATTATTTATTATTGTGTTTATTGCTCCTGTTTGAATTTGGTAGATTTAATTGAAAAACAATATATAATTTTTTTTATTTTATTTACTGTATTAGGGCTGGCCCTAAATACTTGATTATTTCGGTATTCATGCGTTGGTTATGTATTCAATTTTAAATATTGGGATTCAAGTATAAATGTTTTTCACATTATGCATGCATGTATGGTTTCCCATTAATCCATATTGTCTCTGTATAAACCCACATGTTCATGTAATTTCCTGCCCTACATTGTCAAGAGAATCTATTGCAATTGTCTGTCTGTAAAATGAGAGTGGGGATATTCATTCAACACACACTTTTATTGGCTAATATATGTTTTTGGACAGCTCTGATTTGGTCAATTGACGTGTCAGTCCAAGTGGCCATTTTGAGAGCATGGCTATGTTTATGTGGGCTCACTGAAGCTATGAATGGAAGAATACATCTGCCGGCTAATATAAAATTAATGCAATATCAGGCCATGCAGTATTTATTATTAATGTAATGTGTTTTGGACTCAATATTTTACTGGATTGTCTGGAAGCTTGCAAATGTAACAAGATCGTTTTTGATAGTTTTTTGACTATGCATACTGTTATTGTTGGTCTGGCGGACTACTACTCACTTCATATTTGAGTAGTCCAACCAGATTTTATAATCTGTTCCACAGTCGCGTTTGAGAACTATGGGTGATCGTGCTTTTTCTGTTGTGGCCCTGAGACTGTGGAACAAGCTTCCTTTTTTTATTAGATCATCTTCCACCATTGAGACATCTAAATCTCTTCTAAAGAAACACTTGTACTCTTCAGCATTCGAGTAAGTTCTGGGTCTATATGGTAAAACTGTCTTGTTTGTTGTGCATTGTGTTTTATTGTTTTATTTTATTTATTAATTGTTACTTGCATTGATGTGTACAGAACTTTGTTCAGCATTTGCTGTTTTTAAATGTGCTTTATAAATAAACTGACTTGACTTGACTAGTTGACTCAAACTTAAGTGTTGATTGTACTTGCTGTTGTAGTTTTATGCTATTAAAAACCTGCAAAAGGTTATGAAACATTAATTCTAGTTGAGTTTTAATGGTGTTTTTGAGAACGAGTATTCAAATACTCGTTCGGAAAAACCATCAAGTATTCGAAACCTGTAAAATGGTGTTCGGGACAGCCCTAAAACAAAAAATGGGGTTCGGGAAAGCCCTAGAATGTATACCTTGTGAGAGAGCCGCTCCTGCGTGAATGCTGTGAGGATGACTGATATGAAAAGGTTCAGAACCATAAAAGTCATGAACACAGCACAGGAAACAATGAGCAAGCCACCAATTATTGGACTGCAGCCCAGAACCTGCAACATATGAAGTTGTGGACATATTTTAGGGATAGAACAAAGAATACATAATCATAAACTCATCAACATAACATGATCAATTAGATACAGTATCCGTATCAAAAAGTAACAAATAATAAAATAATAATTAGACAAGATAATTTATGCAGGTGTGATTGAATGAATACATCAAATACAGTATGCATTGCTAAACATTGTTTCTCATTATATTAAGTAAGTTGCCATGAATTCCTAACTGACCAAAAATTACTTTTTGCAATACTTTTTAGAATATCTTATATTTGCAAGAGATACAAACCTCATCATAGTTGAATATGCCCACTTGAAAACAGATCAACATCAGAATAGCATCTATGAGAGTTTTGTACGATGCTATTCTCCAGCCATACAGCACATTACACTGCATAAAAATATGTTAATGAAAGTTAAACCACACAAAACTAAAAATAGAAATAAAAACACTGACAAAACAACAACTTTGTTTACGCTATTAATTATGCATAATTTTACATTCAATTTAAAAAATGCTAATTGAGAAGAAAAGATGTCTGACGTCATAGATGTGACAAATAGCCATTAATGGGCAAATGGAAGAGTCCATTGAATGCTACCACACTGGTACGGGAGGTTAAAACTGTACCAGGGTGTAAGATTGTGTATTAATTAACTTTAACAGATGACACACAATACATTGTGTTGTGTATTGAACTAGGTGTTTGTATTGTACATTAAAAAATTCCACAATTTGGCACCATGCAATTTTTCTCCCTATTATGTACTCTATGCAAGTTTACAATACTTTAATTATACAAGTAAGTAAATAAATATACTTTGCTTGAAGTTGATGGAATTTGAAGCTGAGACTGATAAAGTGGTATGATGTGTCTGCCATGTCAAGCTAGGCACACATTATTACCAGTCATATAGTTTAATATTTATTTTTAATAATTCATAACTCAAAATATTATTATACTTGATCCTAAGAATAAATTTAGTTAAAAATTTAATTAATGTGATTGGTTACAGTATAATGTGTTCTTGCTCACTGGAAACAATTACAATATCCTTTTTACACAATGCATGTCATCTGTTGACAGTGATTATTACAGAAGATGTCACCATTGTTCAATTTAATCTCATGTTCTGAAATTGGTGCTGAAATTGGTGCTGCATCCATTGGACTCTGGCTGTCTATTGTCCACTAGTGACATGCACCACTGTTCCTTTAATTTGGAACATTAACTTCTATTATTTTATTTATTTAAATGTCCCAATGTCCATGTGTACAGCTCACAGCCCTTCATACTTGCGATGCATAGCTGTGCATATGTGCACAATATATATATATATATATATATTCTTTTTTTTCCTTCATTTTGTGAGATGTGGTTTGTTCTTATGGCTATACGTGGGTTATTACTTATATTATACGTGACATGGGTTATTATAAGTTGTCCACACACCATGGCCCAATGCATATCTCAACAACATGGTAAGCCCCAATATGCGTAGGTGCATACAAAATTGTTATGAAGAAATATTCAATAGTCAATGTATTGATGACTGATATTTTATATATTTTATATACACTCAGTGGTGTAACACGGCAACACTGGGCTTCAATGCAGGATAGGCAGTGATGTAGTCATTCAGACATTCAATGACAAAAGTCTTCACCCTAACACGCCAAAGGCTTTCTAACTAAGAAAGGCCATTGACCAAGCTGTAATATTTGACGACTCAGGAATGAGAACACGTTGGTCCAAAAGGTCTGGATAAATCTGTGGTCAACTCGCCGGCAAGCGCAGCACATCTCGTGTCCTGTCTGAAAAGGCCTCTTAAAAAGGGCCCCAATGTGATCACCCTGTAGTTACACCCCTGCATACACGTATTTGGTTTATATTTGTTTGTAAAGTTTGCAAGAACACACATAAAATAGTTGGCAGTTTTTTAATTGCTAAAGTTAACAGTTTCTTGAAAGGGTATTAATTTAATGTCTACAAACTGCAAATGAGTACAGTACACCTCTTGGTTGCACCTGTGCTTCAATACTTTTTTATACAGGAAATTTTATGTATTCTCACTATTCAAATTATAAATATGGCACTGGTATATTCTCACCGTAACAGCATAGGTCAGGAGCACGACTGCAATTATCAGCAGGAAGCTTGATATTTCAGTCCATGCTCGTTGCAGTGTGGCTGTCATCATATTCATCTTAGAGTTCAGTCTGAGCAGGTGCCACAGTTTGACTGAAGCCAGCAGGACCAGGAAGGCAATCAAATAGCCTAGTGTTGAGTCGGCTATTGCTGTCTCATAAAAACTGACAAATCTAGGTGTACAGGAAAGAAATACAGGTTTACAGCCAGTAGCTAATGACTACTGGAGATATACAATATAAAGATTACATTTATAATAACAACAACATGCAAAAACAACCTCCCAAATATTTGACAAGCTGAAGTTTTACACTTGTATTGCACATGGACTGCTTAGCTTGCTTACATGCTGTAACCCACTCAGGTTCTCTTTTGTGGCTGACTACATGTTTGGACTGTGTGGGCGTGTACAAAACACACAGATTGACAAACCGACTCTCCTATATCAGTCCTTTTCTTTAGCATTTTAGTAAGTTTAAGACCTCATAATAGCGCCACCCAACTTCAACAAAAGAAGCATTCTAATTATATAAAATGAAGTGTCAAAACACACGGGTGGTTAGTAGACTTCATGTAATTGTGATATCTTGAGTGCCACAACGTGTATGTTGAATGCTGTGGGTTGTGGTTGAAGCCTAAATTGAAGTTTTAAATCACAAGTGAAGTTCACAAATGTAATTGTTGCGGCCTTACAAGCCGGGTTTAACACCACACACAATTAACTAAATGTTATGATGTTATGGCACCATTGTTCAGTAGACTTATGTAATCATATACTGTACATATGTATGTATGTATGTATGCTTTCAGCCAGGTGCTAGGCTCATGAATTCCTGCCAACATTTCTAAAAGGCAGTAGGTAATGCCCTTGATGATAGTTTTTTTTACTTTTTACAGTTTAAAGGTATTCAGCTCCTTTGTGCGTTAACCAGATCCACATTTGCAAAACCTTGCAAGTAATTATAGCAGGCAATGACAGACTGAATAATGGCTTGGTAAAATAAAATTCTCTCTCATGGCCATGGGCTCTTGTTTGTGTAGCCATATTATATAGGAATATGAACCAAACATTTGTGTAGGCATATTGCTTTTGATTGTGAAGAAGCAAACATAATTCTCACTGGTCTTTGTGGCTATGGTAGTAATCAATTTCCTGGTTCCCCAGCAATGTCCTCTTAATATAGACAGACAAGGCACCCCAGCTGAGCAGAATGATAGTCAGATCTAGTAGGTTCCACTTGCTCATGAAGTAAGCCCACCGCTGCTGCTTCAACAATTTGCCCTGAGAAAAGATTAAATGAGGCATGACCGCCACAAATGATAATACACCCATTTGTAAACATGACTATGTGTCATATAGTCATTCTGAAGGAGGGCTTTAAAGGTGAACTTCAAAGAGGCTTTCATACATCTTTCATGTACTATAATTGAAGAGGATGCAGACTCAGCTGAAACGATTTATTGTCATTTTGTGTGATTTGACCCCTGTAGATCTATGTAAACCCCCATTTATCAGATGTCTTATTTGTAAAGCATCACATTTTATGTGTATTAAGTCTTGTAAAGTATAAAACGCTACAATGTATAAAGAACTACGATTTTCAGTTGCATTTGTCCCCTTTGAATATTCCAAGCCTACTGCTCTAATATTTACAGCTCATTTGTAAATAACTGATTATATCCCTTATAATGAAACTAGACTATTTCAGATGTAAATTAAGGATACATTTTAAAATAAAAATTGTTATGAGGTTATTAAACAAGTATTGTATAGATATTTTGACCAGTCACAGTGATGTTTACCTGAAGGAACATGTAATATAGGATAAACAGGAAGTATAAAACTTGAGAAGTCATGACAACGATGGGAAGGCCACCAGTGGACTGGTATAGTCGAACAACGTGCTGTTCACTGTTGAAGTTGAATGCTCCTACAAATTCCAAATAAAGAATTACGAGTTGCTTTTTGACGCAAAATCGCTTTCAATTATTCGGTGAAATATAGCAAGAATAGTTCAATGTTGTATTCAGTTCTGATATAGTTTAAGCCCAAAAATTACAATCTCCAACAAACACATTTCAAATACAATACAACACACTTTTAAACCTATACCTACCTATGGCTGAGGTCTCCAGCATTAACGTGACAATGCAGAAGAGATTGACGTTAGCGTTGTACGCGGTGAACTCAACAAAGATGGCCCTTGTGTAGCTGTCAAGCCAGGTGTTGCTGAAAAGGTACTGAAGCGTACTGTTGACAGATTGTGCAAGAAAACAGTTAGGCCTGGTGTTAGTTGTAAATATGAAATCTCCTGGCTATCTTAGCAACTTTAATGCTATAAGATGAAGAATTCTAAAACAGATGGTCTATATTTGAATAAATGCATATTTATACAGTATGTGATAGAATGTGGCGAGTTATTAATAGTTTTCATGTGGCCACACAAAGAGAGAGAAGCTAAAATAGGTAGGTAGGTTTTATTTATTTTTATTAACCTTTAATTAACCAGGCAAATTGGTTATAAAAAATGACTTATTTGCAACCATGGCCTGGCAAGAGGAAGTGTCACATGTAATGCAATGTAAATCAATAATAAAAACTGGGGAGGTGGGAGGAAGGAAGGGGGGGGGGGGGTACAGAAAAACAAACATTAACAGCCAAAAAAACTAAATGCAGAGAAACATAGCTGAGACTCTGTACGACCACAGAGATGCAAAATTAAAAACAACAATCAGTAGAAGGATTTAAAACTAGTTTTCCATTGTTTCTTATTTCATTTTGTTTAATAGCATTTGTTCCCTTCATCCTTTGTTCAAATGTTTTTAACTGTAAAGCATGTTTAGTTGCACATTGTGTATGAAAGGTGCTATACAAATAAAGTTTATTATTATTATTGTTATTATTATTATAACCCAGTAAACATTTTCCATTCAACGTTGAAAAGACGGCTACTTTGACGTAGAAAAGCCATGATTTCAGGGGCATATATGAAAGTTGATCAGATGTCTTTCAGGCCGTTAAATACACGTCCTAAAATGACGTCTTGTCAACTTTCATTTACGTCCTTGAAATCAACGCATATTCAACCTCCACACAGACACATTTTCAATTCCGCTGTGCTGTTGCCATTTTTGAAAAAGTAGTTCTTATGATATATGAATAAACATGTTTTTCTGTGTGTTGAAGGTTGTATAATTTCTTCATTTACATGTATTTATGCCCAAAGAGTCTAAATATTCCATTAAACAGTTTCATTCAAACATCTACTGTATATTTGTAGCAATTTTCTCATTACCCGTTTTCAACAGTTGATAAGAAGGCGAAATTAGGGCCACGCCTGGTGGACGAGATATCAATTAGTTTTCAACATCCATGGACGGCCATTGCTTACTGGGAAATGTCATAGACATCCATCAGCTATCAATAATTGAAATGCTCTGTGAGAAAATCTGCTCTGGTTGATAGTCCATGCCTCTATCTATACAGTGCACTACTGTAAAATAATTTTGATTTTTGCCAGCTAAAACAGGCAGGGCTTCTTTTTCTGATTGACACAAAGAATCTACCTTCTCTGTCAAACGCGTTTCCAAAGACATGCAACGTATTTGTCAATGGGCTTCTCGATGGAAGACTGGTTGGCTCCAGTAGAAGAGTGCACTGAAAAGGAAGAGTACTGTTACGCTTTGCGCAGGTGAGTGTGAACCCCCAGAGAACAGGCTTTAGACCATAGGATTTTATGTCAATATTT
>JAODTR010005599.1:0-11284 GCA_025399935.1 Amblyopsis rosae
CGTGTGATGTTTCTCAGTTCAATTTTTCCGGCTATGGACGGGTATCTGGGGGGGTAGGGCCGAGTCCAGGTGTCCGGGGTTTTGCTTTTGCCAGCTTTGAGGGACTGAAGCTTAAGATATTTGAACCATTTCTCCATTCTTTATGTTTACTGGTCGAGGATTCATTATTGGGTGTTCTGGGAGGTGTGTCGTGGATTGGGAGAGGGACTGTGATGTAATTTGGAGTATATTATTATACAATATGAATCTACAATATCAACATAAATATTAGCCTACATCTTAACATAATGAAATGTATTTCCACTAAATATTATAGAGATGAATAGGAAAGGCGCTCTACAAAATATTATTTACACAATTAACAAAGTTTATATCCAGAGGCAGAATATTGTAGCCTCCTGTTATGTATAAAATAACATGCAATTATAATAATAATAATGATAATTAAAGTTTTTACCATACTTCTCACAACACAGTATATTTTAATAATGCATTAAGTGAAAAGAGAAAATAAGAATCTAGTCTTACCACTGAATAATATAAAACCCTAGTGTATTTTCTGTTGACCATTGACAAATATTGATTCACCAAAGTGGTCATGCACATACTAATAAGCGCACATAAAAAATGTGACTGAATCTGTTATGTTACTTACAGTATGAATCCCTGCTCTCAGACAGTATGGTCTAAATATTCCTGTTGTTGGCAACCAGCCATGTTATTTTGTTGCCTATACTTCTACAAAATGATGCAATTTTCTTGCATATCCTACTGAATGTCATTACTTGGTACATTACTGACCTCGTTCATATTCCCCCACACCCCTGACATTGAATGTTTTGTCATTGATATGGTCACACTGACACATGCATTGTTGAGCGGTACAGCAAGTAGGAATTAGGCTATCTGAGAGGTCCTGGGTTATAGTTTTGAAGGGGCCTGCCTTGATCGTCTATGAGATCATGCACCACTGGCGTAGCCACGGGTGTGCCAGGGTGTGCCTGTGCCACCTAAAGAGACAGCTTTCACACCCAGAAATCAAATGTAGAAACAGAATGCATTTTTGTTATAGCCTTACTAAAAGAGTTTTTGCAAAACGTAGCCTATTATGGTTTAATTACTAATTATAATAGCCCGTACTAAATGTATTTAGTCAAAAACAACCTCATACATCCACAGTTAAAGAGTGTTTTTTACACGCAACTATGTTGACTGCCCCTGCGAGTATCACACAGGAGTAGTAGTAGTCGGTGTTGTTTGCAAAAGTGGTTTCCGATAAAAATGATTGTCGTCTGCATCTACAGCTGCTTTTATCTGTCTGAAACAGTCAAAACGTGCAAATATAGGCCTAATCCGACCTTTATGTCAGTGGTAGGTAGTTTTATGTTCTTCCTGCTCTGTGCTCTAGATATAAATGATCCATTAATTTGTACCAGTTAAAAATGTGGGAATATAACCATAAAATGCGCTTTTTCATATGGTGATCACTTTTGATTGGACAACCACTTTTGAGCAGGACACCTGTCAATGCAAAACCTTCAGCAGTTAATACGCCAGTAATGACACTAGTTTAACGTATTTTGATCGCATTGCTTGTTACAAGCTGTTCGGTGGTCATCTCATGTTCAACAGTCGACATGGAAGAATAAATCCAACAACAGAGCAACCATGCTCGCTAGCGTTTTAAAGGAAACATACAGAGACTTGAGTCGAATTAAATAATTTAATTATTTAAGGATAAGATGCGTCATTTTGCCATTTGAAGATGTCAACTTAACTTTCAGAGTTGTCATTGTATGCTGTGTTAGTGTAGATTCTTGCCCTGTTATCATACAACATCCATATCCACATTAATAAGGTTTACGCTCAACTTCACTGACATGACGTGATCCTTGTAGGCCTATATTTTTTTTATTTTGTTAATACGTATATAATGATTGCACGTTGACGTTTAAAATAACAACCAAAGAATGGAATAGTGTTCGATGGCACACCAAATGTTTTTTCTTGCTACACTACAGTTGTACAAATACACACTTGCACACTACACCCTTAATTTGCGTAATGTGTAGTATGCTGTTCCTTCCTATAAATGTAAACTGTGAAGTTAAGCAGGATTCAGTGAGACATTGTTGCTTTATGCCTGGGCGTGAACACGAAGGCCAACGCAAGTGATCTTGATGTAGCCCTTTCCACCTGCGCCCCTGCCGTGTTGCAGGTCACAGAGACACCGTGTTGTGCTCAGTGAGCTTTTGGGTTATGCTGCCGGAATGCATTCAGCAGGCTGGCTCATTAGCCACCGCATTGCTGTGAACAGCAGCATAACATTAGCATTTAGATGTGCCGAAAGCCATACCTGCTGCCGCCGCTGCTCGGCTGCCTGTACAGACAAACTCACATCTGGTACATTTCCTGCTCTGCAGCACAAAAACACAAATGACAATGTCTACATGCCATTGTTTCCTTTACTTGCATATATAGCCACATTCACTTCTGTTGAAAAAATACTCTCATTGCTAGCAACAATTTGAATAATAAACTATTTTACAGGGAAACATACTTTAAATGGAGAGGTACAAATGCTACTGGGATAAATGTAGCACATTATTTTAATTCAGGTATGATTGTAAGCAAGAGTGTGTTTATTGGACATATAGGGCAAGACCATTTTTGCTATACAGCTCTCAATGTCTCTTATGTGCAGCAGAGCTGATTGTGATGAAAATGAAGTAAGTGGTTTAATCTAGCGCAGACCATTAGTCAGTGGGTCAAATTGAGACCAGCTGATATAAATATGTGACACATATATGGATAAGGGAAGTAGAAAATATGAAGCACTAACCCTGACAATATGATTGTGTTTATTAACCTTTACGTTAATGCGTGGTAATATGCAGTATTAAGACTGATACAGTAATGAGTTAGCCTACATAGCCTATAGTTGTATTTAAATATTGCTGTACATAACATACTGACATCAACATACAATATTGACATCAACCTTTATTTCAAGTGCAGATTTCAATACTTAATGTAAATGTAGGTGTACGTGTTTATAATTAAAAAAAATTTAATTTGTGTGAGTATATACAGTTTACTATATATATATTTATATTATTATTTAATACTGATATCATCGCCAAATCCACTTAAGTTTAACATTAAGTTACAATTTTGCAGTTTTTTAGGCTTCTTATATTTTATATGGTGACCCCTCCCTCCCTCCACACAGAGATATTCAATATATTCACCATTTTACATGTTAAACGTGTAACATAAAGATGTTATCTCAAACATAACCTTTAGATCTACAGCATTGTTCCTTGTTCTTTCAAGATGCTTGCATTTTGACTGACTTGCATTTGCACATTTGTTGCTTATAGCATCAGTAAGAGTGTTTCTTTTTTCTACGCATACATGCAGAGAAATTGGTTCTCTGCATTTAACCCATCCGTTAAGGGAGCAGTGGGCAGCCACTGTCTAGCGCCCGGGGACCAACTCCTGATTGAAACCACTGGTCACTGGTCACATGGCCCTGACTAACCAACATGCTTTTTGATAGTGAGAAAAACCGGCGCATCCGGAGGAAACCCACGCAGACACAAGAAGAACATCCACACAGAAAGGCCGGAACGACTGCTGTTCCGGGACCATCTTGCTGTGAGGCCACAGTGCTATCCACTGGGCCACCGTGCAGTAGCTTCTTTTGTGATAGTTTGACTCCCCGATTCCAGACAGAGAGAGTATGATAATTACACACACAACTCAGGACATACAGTATCTCAGTACACCTCCCAGTCTGCTTGTCAGTATGTCCATCCTTTTTACCAGGTGAAGGATGTGAAGAAATTACACATAAGGTTCTCTGTGAAACATCAAAGGCCAGACACAACATATCTGGTCCACTCCGTCCCCTGGGAAAGTCGGTCTGTTATTGACACTCACATGTAGGGTGTGGAATATGGCCAAACCTTTCTAGCACGGTACTGTATATAATACAGTATGTAACAGGACATCCACTGAATACAGGTTAGGGTGCTGTCCTCCTAAATGCTGCAGCAAAACTACCTTTTTCGTAAGTTTGAGGAAGAACTCCATTAGTCAAAGAGGAGATTGCTTGTGCATCTGCAGTGTGAACTAAACAGTCCAGTCTAGTTCTGTGATGGCCCAATGGCTATGTTGAAGTATAAGCTATTGCCAGGATTTTAATGAGGGATTCTTGGAATGTAGGCTATGGACTCGAATTAACAGCACACACTGCAGTGAAAATTGCTGTGGTGTTGCTGTGTTTTAGGTCAAGGTCATCATTGGTATACTGTAACAAAACATTGTATTGCATTGCATCTGTGACTATCCTAGTTCCTATAAATCAAACAACATAAGAAAGTAAAGCTGGTTTTCACTGGAGCAAATATATCTGTTCTCTGTACTTCCTTAACGCCCTCCATACGTGGCTGCAATTGAGAAAAGGGCGTTCAGGGATCGCTGTGGGACACGGGCGCACCAGTGGGGCAACAGGGCAACCTTGTAAAATGTTGACGCCATGTAAAAATGCCAGGGAGCCACTTATGCAAGGCGATAACAAACGGCGCTCTTTATATTAAGGGAGACGTTGGCCAAAAATAGAAGAGGTGGAGGGAGCCTCACCATCTTTGAGGATAGATCTCCTGTTTACTGAACGGGTCTCTGCTGGAGTGATGAACATATGGGGTTTGTGCTGCCTCTGTGTGTGTGTTTGTTTGCCTGTGATTATGACTTTTGTGTCAGTGCATGTGTGGATCTCCACTCAGTTGTTTAATGTGAGAATTGGATGTCTTGCAGCCAGGTCACTGTAATCAACATGCCTGCTGTGCAACAGACAGCAAGCAGTCGGCAGTAGCTTTCTCATTCGGGTTAGAGCGACAGACATCGGGCTCAATGTCATTCTGTGATTGCCACCAACAGTATACATATTGTGAAGAAGGAATACTCCCACCATTGTTTGCATTACGTTGACGATACTGCTGTCATTGGCATTCTTTTACCATTGTTAGAAAATGTTGCCAGACATGATTTAGTGTTTAACGGTTTAGCACTGTACACAAACTGTTGGTGTTACTTAATCTATTGTGCAGCAATTCTGTGATTAATAGATAGAAAGGTACATACATTATTCTCATTCAGCAGACTTTTTAATTTGTATCACCAGCCTTATGAGTAACTTTGCTCGGTGGAAATGTGTGAATTCAATGACTTACAGTAATTGGAGGCTCCATTCTGTGTATTGCTGTGGGCTTGTGCAGATGGTCCAAAATGCTACTTGTTGTGAATTATTTAGAATGACTCTTGGCTTTGAAATTACAAAAGAATGAATTAATAAGACAGCCACCATCACAGTGGCACAGGGCTTCCAGTAGCAAAACACTCCAGGTAATAAACAATGAGGGGGAAACAAAAGGAGCTCTCCATGGTGCTGAATACTAAAGGAAATTAACATTCTGGTGTTTGCTAATATGATTAAGCTGTGTGAACCTACAATATGCTGCCTGGTCCTGAATGCTTCCCTTTTTTCTAATTGAATACTGTGCATTTGGGCACACGGAGACTAGAGGAACTGCATTTTTAAGTGGTTTATAATTTGTCTGTTGTCTGAAGGGTTGGCTACCAATGCGATTATACCACAGTGTACTGCAATGTGGGCTCATCTTGTCAGACATATGAGTCTCTTAGGCGTGTAGGCATGCTGAAGGGGAGAGCTTCAGCAACGGTTTGGTGATACTGAAACCAACAATACATCTGTATTCATATGTTGTTCATTGTGTTGTAGAGCTAAGTTAGATCAGCTCATTTGTTTTCTCTCTACTCCTTCGTCAACTTCTAGTTGAATGGTTCAGTTGAAATGATAAGTACCCTTGCACGATATTCAAAGCAGTGTCTGATTGGCTGAAGGTGGTCCATTCATCTGCTAATTACTTTGATTGACACCTACTGTCATGAGATACTGAATGTTTTTGATCAAATAGTTTTTCTGTAATTTTTTTCTCAGTATGGAGGTTTTTAAGTCAGAAGTGGTGGAATATAGAATTGAACCAAAACAAGCCACAATCATGTGCTTTTGAAAGCAACAAAAAGCATTTTCTATTTCAGCTGGACCTGTAACAGCTGTAGGTTTGTCAAATGAGTTCAGGCTCTTCGTCTCCTCTCACCTACTCTAATCCTCGGGGAGACGGAGTAAGCGGACTGATCGGTATAGAGGTTCAAAATACCGTTTTGCTTGGCTCATTCCAACAAGTGACTTGAGCAGGGGGAGGTCAATCTTTCTCTGAGAATCCTTCAGTGCACCAGTTATTTGTATCTGTTATTTGGGGGCCTCTTTGTTGCAGATAGCTCTTTGTGTTTGCGATAATCGCTTTCATCAGCGATCACTGAACAGCTAAACGGGTCTAGCTTTGCAGGGGAATAGCGCAGCAGCATATAGTATTGCCTTAGAAAACAGCCATGTGATAGGAATCACAGCAATAACGCTATGTTTTGGCATGTAGCAGAATGATTTATTGCTCTCGCTGTGCTCATCCGTCCCTTTACCCTCTGGGTTTAAAAGAGCAATCGGCCTGACACCGTCAGCGTGTGTATATACTGGTGGCGTAGCTCTTCAGACTGATCGGATTTTACTGTGGGTGGGCATGGCAACCTTGAGCCTGTCACTGGGGGGTGGGAGGGGGGTGTTGGTGCGGTGCAGATGGGATGTGAGATGTGCCCTTGGCTTGGCTGCAGATGGCAGGCCCTGCTGTCAGCTTTAGCGAGAGGTATGGTCGCTGGCGTCGGCGTTTGCATATCATGGCTGCAGCCCTCGCTGCCGTAACGCGCTCTTTCCCTTTGCTTCTTTCAGCCAGTCAGGGGTGGTGGACTTGATGAAATGGACTCTGGGAGTTCTAGAGAAATAAGATAAATGTTTAATATTCCGTCCCTCTGCTCCCTTTCACATGCCCCTGCTCGCTCCTGGCAATTTGCAGCTCACTGAGCATTTTAATGAGTTTCAATCTTTACTCGCTTCCCCCTTTTTCACTACTTTTTGCCAGTTTAACTTCCTTTTGCTCTCTTTTTTGTCCGCCCTTCCTTTCCGTTCCTTTGCTTTTCATTCCGTTTTCTCCTGTCCTACCTTGCCCGGCCCTCTTTCTATAGTCCACGCTGTCCTCTCATGTTACAGCAGCTAAGGGAATCAGGGGTTGAACAAAGCCTGTTTGTCACTTTACTGGGCTTACACAGCAGAGCCTCACTGTAACAATTAACACTGTTCAGAATTATGCGTGACAGCCGGTGTCTATCACGTGATATTTGTGTGTGTTAATGTGTCTTACCGTGTTACCTTGTCCCCCTGCTTGAGTGTGTATTTCTCTCTGTCTTAATATAAACAAGCTAATGAAACGTGACATATTGCTCGGCTGTTTTACATAGTTTCTATGGTGGTTAATGGATGGTAGCTGTACATTGTACTGCATAGGGGCTTACAAAGTGGCTGAAGATCGAGGTGGTGTTATGGTGTACTGTCTGGAATACAGTTCATAATCACTTGTAATAAACAGTTCTGGTAAATAATGAATGTGAATATTGCTGCTGCTTTATTTGTACTGTTTGTGCAAAAATTGAAATAGAAATTTCTATATTATATTTAGAGCCAAGGGAGGAAAGGGGAAGTACAAGGAGAAATCTTTTCCTGTGTTAAATGCTAAACTGTCTTTTTTTTGTTTTATCTGGCTTGATACTTTGGTGCTGTATCTGATGTGCTCTCCCTCTGTGTTGTAGGTCAATGCCTGGAGCTTAGAATCGTCCTAGCCGCCTACAGATACTGTATCGGTAAGTGAGTGTTGGTGTGCGTTGGTAGCTTGGTGCACTGTGCTGTATTAAACATTGTGGGTGGAATCATTTAGAATTTCAGATCAAGAGTCAACCTGCGCATGTGATTCTCATCTGGAAGAAGCTTGCAACGCATGGTTCTTTGTCAGCAGTATCTCAGGAATCTGATTATCTTGCCCATTTCATGTGGCTGACTCCAGACTAGCTCTTCTCTGCGTCGCTGGGCGTTCCTGCATTGAGACTTGTTTCTGGCTACTGAGTGCACACAGGCATCGCAACAGCAAGGCCGCTGGGAGCTCTGCCTGACTTTCCACCGAGCCTTGCCATCCTAGCATGGAAAAATCTGATGAGGGAGGGGAAGAGTAAAGGAGGCAGAGAGTGTAGTGAAGGATCTGCTATAGCATAGATGAGTATTGTTCATTTAGAGAGGTGTCTTCATTGTAAAGGTCCAGTTACAATAAGTATTTTAATTGTAACATTGGCCAGTATTTAAATGTGTATCTACAGTAAACAGAAGTGTAGGAGGTGAGGCAAATTTGTTTAGTCAAGGCTACAGGGAATTTGACTTTGACGTGAGTGCACAGCGATAACAAAAGTACACTTTTCATGCAAACCAACAGACGTGATTATATCGTCTGTTTGTAGTGGTGGCCATTTGAAACTAGTGTAATACACTGCTACCAATGTAGAAAAATAGCAGTTTGGATAGAATGAAAGGAGACTTTCTTAAATATGTATTCATGCATTTACAGTAGCTCTCTTTTCTTGCAATCCCCCATCGTGCAAACTATGCACGTTTATGCTTGCACTGTGAAACCACCGCAACAGTGCTTATTTTAGTCTAAACTCAGCTTCCAAGCAGCTCTCCATCCATCTGCATGTCACTGATGGTGACGAGGCCATGGCTGCAGACAGTTAGCAAGTGTGGGATTGCGGTTTTGTAACGTGAGTCAGCCATGGCTGCCAGCTCCATAACCCTATTAAGATTCAAGGTTCTTAAGATGAATGGAATGGGACAACATACATCTGCCCATCTCATAGCTAGTTATACATTTAAGTTGTTAGTTATTAAGTTATTAGTTTGAGCCCTGCCAATATGGGGACACATTATTTGCTTCCACACCATAGCGGTAAGCTGTGGAATGTAGTTCCAAGCAATGCATTTAAACTGATATCATCATATATGTTGTTAAATGAGCAGACCCTATGCATCTCTCTATTTTTTTCTAATCTGTGGAGATTTAATAACCTGAACTCAGCAACAAGGCCTGAACCTTTTTTATTTGTGTGAGAGAGAGAGAGAGAGAGTGTGTGCATGTGTGCATATATTTTTTTCTGCATTTGTGTGTTATGTTGGTATCTACTTGTGCCACTGTGTGTGTGTGTGCGTGCGTGCGTGCGGTGTGAACATTTTCAATTCAGATGATTTTGTCTGCTCATGACACCAATATTGCAGAACATTAGGTCCTCAAAGAAAGGAAGAATAATTCTATATTTTAAACCATGCTAATCATCTTGTCTCCCTGGCCTGCTACATCACTTCAGATACACTTCTGATATAGTGGATGTATGAGCCTTATAATTTTTCATACATTTCATTCATTGTCAAGTAATGTAGCTGGATGACCATTTGAGAAATGTACCTCTTGTGTGGATGTTTTTCTGCCTCACTATATGATGCTGTTTATATTTACAAAAGGGCATCTTGGTCACCTTTTAGGCCCAAGGGTTGAACTGTGCTCATGGGGCTGGCCGGGCCAGGGTGAGATACTATAACGTGGTATGAATCAATGATGAAAACACAAGGGCTTGTGATGGTCATTATAAGCAGAGGGTGAAAGTCCAGGCTCAGCAGAGCTGACCCTGTTACTGTGCCGTAATGGTTCATCTGCAACCGAGTGCTTGCTCTTTGTAATGAGAAGGGTACATCTTGTACAGCACTCCTAAACAAAAACATATATAATATAATATATATATTTCCCCATTCTCCCAAATCATTTAGGGCAATATACGTTGATTGGTTTATGAGATAGATCTTGTGGGAAGAAACCAGATCAGAAAAGCCTGATGTAAGGTTATTGAAGTCAGGGCCACAATATAATCCAGACTGGTGTCGGCATAGGAACAGACCGTTGAGGCTCTGTCCGGTCAGCTGACCCTGCTTGGAGTCTTGTCAGATCCCAGGCAGGACAACTGTTATTATCTCTTATGTGGTTTTATCCCCTTGGAAGGGGATATTAGTACATTTCTCACCACTGCAAAACCATCATCCATCATCTTTGACATCACGTTTTTTGTTTTTTTTTCGTTTTCTTTTAGATTTCAGTCAGTCCCATGAAGAAGCAATTATTGTACCATCATGCCCATGAGAAAACAATTATACATAATACAAGTTCAGTTGCTACTCGGACACATTCAAACCAATTCCTAGGCCTTATCTCGTGAGCTTCAGTTTAATTTCACCGTGACAACCAGTCTGGAAAGCCTATGAATCGTTTTGAATGAGCTGTATATTACCTATGGTTGCTGAACGTTGCATAATATTCTGTGGTCTGCTATGGCCTGCAGCGCTGCACGTCTTCTGTTTACTATGCTCTTTGGTCTGCTCAGCTGATCTGTGATGCATGGCTTATCCAAGCAGTGACCTTTTATCTTTTTCAAGGTTAGGGAGTAGGCCTATTGGCAAAGCTATAGACATACATTATGTAGTATATACTGGTGACATTTTATTTGCCAAAAATTCAGTTAAATTACTTTTGCAGACACTTTGTAATTTTGTTTGTTTTAGTTTAGAAATCAATGTGCATATTGGTCCTATTTATTCTAAAACATTTTGAGTTTTTTCAGCATTTAATAACTTATGAAGAGATGCATGCAGTTATTGTAGTACCTGCATTTTTCATGTTGTGTTCCTCATAATTAAGCCATACTAACTGTTGTAATGATAAGTTAGCATATAATCAGTACAGTTAAAAGAGGAGGGTTTTATAGGAAGGATCATTTCAAGTTATTGACTAACAGCAGGTAATACTGTCCATTCCAGATAACGACATTTGTGAATTAGTAAGACTATCAACCAATGATGACGTAATGGGGATTTAAAAACAGAAGTGTTCACAGTCAAATGGTTTATGTTCTGCTGCTATGTACTACAGAATCACAATACCGACAATACTGATTCAAATAAAGTCAAATTGGATGTAAATGTGATGGATGTCAATGTGAAGCCCTGCCATTCAGATCAAGGAGCAGCTTAATGGCTGTGATTTTCAATGGCTCCTCCTAAACCAGCTTGCTTAGGTAACTGATTTGAAGCCACCCTCATTACCAACCCAGTGTGCTAGTCTTTGGCACACTTTCCACTGAATGATATGTGAGAGTCCTTACCCCAAGTGAAGGAGTTTAAGTACCTCGGGGTCTTGTTCGCGAGTGAGGGGACTATGGAGCGAGA
>JAODTR010005600.1:0-11283 GCA_025399935.1 Amblyopsis rosae
ATGGGGTTTTAGGCTGTGCTTTTACTTGTTTGTACTGCATCTTCTGTCTGGTTTGATTTATACTTAGTCGCAGCACCCATTCCCAAATAGAAGCATTTTGTCTAGGCCGTTATTGTAAATAAAAATGAGTTTTTAAATTGACTTGTAAATTTAAAATGGTAAATAAGAAATTATTTTTAAAATACATTTTAAATGCAATAATTAAATTGGTTCAAATGTTTTATCAAAGAGACGTTAGACCTTGTTGTCCAGCTTCCTGGCTTCCATCTCAAAATTCACCGCCCGGTTATCTTTCATTTCTTCGGCACTGATCTGCAGGGTGAGAGAGCGGGAGGGGTCAACCAACCGGGTCACGGCACACTATAGGGTCCCTTTCACTCATACTGATGCTCACCGTAATGGTTCCTTTTCCAGCAGGCTTGTTATTCTTCAGCACCAGCGGTCTGGTCAGTGTCCTGCTCGACACCACCTGCAGGTGAAAGTTGGTAGTAAACGTGGTTGGGCTCATTAACACTAGTCTCAGCCTCTTCCGTTCATCTATGCCACATAAGCAACTCTGTGCTGAATACATACGCCCCTCGTAAGCTCGACTGACCTTCTGGAAGTGAGGAAGTCGATTTTCATTGGCTGTTTGCATTGTCACTCACTACATCTGTATCCGTAATGCTGGTGCGACGCCAGTGCAGCGCTTTAGTTACAAATGTCAGTTGTTACCTTTATTTTAAGCAGCAACCATAGCCTGCTTATCTAACAAATATAAAATACCTGTCGTGCTGGCAAGCTTCTCAACAGATTCAACAAACAAGTTTAATGTCTGACTTTGAGTTACGTACAGTAGTTGGTAATTGTGCATGTCAAACAAAACACAGACTGTCCCAGACTTCACGCAAATAAAGGCTGGCTCTGCGAGACTGCCACTACACTGACATTAACTTGCACCACAGAGGCTCTACAGTATCTCCTGTGGTGCACTTTCTGGCAAACAACTGTGGGTAGATGCAGAGACTGGCGACAGCGGCTGTCAAAAAGTAGGAACCAAGCAGTTTAGACACATTGGCTCGTATTTCATCTGTGTGTCAACAATGCTATTGCTACATTAGCATTGCTGAGGGTGGCGTCAGATTACACCTCCAGCACACGGCCTCTCCTTTACCACTTCTGTCCGTCAAGGACTTCTTGAAATCTTCCCTGCTTTCATTGACTCGTTGCATGCATGCGCAGTTGCAAAAATAAAATGTTTAAAGGCCGCCTACTGTAACATTTAAGTTTTTCCAGTTGTCAGTCTAAAGGGAACTGAAAGGGCTAGCCGAACTATGAAATCTGTCAAACATACCACTTAAGACTAAACCACATTTCAGGATTGTAACTAATCGTCTCAGAGCTACCAGGCCACACACACACACTCATCATGAGAGCCAAACAATTTAAGGCATGTTTAACAAAAAGTGCAAGGCCGCGTTCAGAATGGTGGAACGTTTACGTTCAGTAAAAGTGAACAGCATTAGCCTGAATGCCAGTTATCACGAAAAGTGGTTTGGGATGTCTGTTGAAAAACAGGCACACGACATGACTAACAACAGCAAAGCGGTAATTTCTGGTTTAACTGCTGTAGATCGTTAACCTGACATGCCAGATGAATCGTTGTCACAAGTCCATCTGGGGAGCAGTACATTGAAACTGTTTGTGAATGGCTGTACTTTCAAGGAAATACATTGCAGTTTATGGGATGAACCATCTGGTTGTTTTCGTTGTCGGCACACCTAAACCACGCCCGTATAGCTATAAACACAACACTGAAGATCAGTTCCATTCAAAAAGATTCCTAGGCTATCCAGACTGATTCTAACGGTGAGGCTAGTCGACTGTTGTTTCAACTGTACATTACAGATACACAAGATTATGGTAGATACAACCCCCTCTGTTGGTGCTGTAGAGCAATAAGCCTGTACGAACTGCAAGGAAGGACATATGTCCACAATGGCTATGTCAGCATACTCTGGTTTTACATGCAGTTAATTTCAGGAATGAGGTTGTGTACATTTAAGCTGGTAATGAAAGTTTGAAAATTAATACTTGTACTAAACAGTGACGGTGACAAATGCTCATAATTATGTATAAACACCTTAACAGGTTTCAAATACAGTATGTTCTTTAATTTCATATAAACATCATAACACTCACAATGTCAATTAAATGCAGCAAATGTCTATTAAAGTAGCTGAAGACTGCGTAAAACATTTGAGAGAAAACGTGTCATTCAGAAGAAAAAAAATGAAAAAAAATGTTTAAATTAAACGGTGGAGTCAGAGACTGTAACAGTGGTGGGCTGATGAACACAGGGCAGTTAATTATGCCTCTCTCTCTCTGACACCCCAAAGGACAAACTGTCCATGGGTTTTGGCGTGCCTTGTAGAGCATCCGCTCTTCATACGGGAGAGACCGGTCCGCGTCCCGGGTGGGATGTGGACCCCTAACACACAAACATCTCCTCACAGCTTCTGAGGGAGCACTCCGTGGCATTGTAGCAAGACGTGTTTTGGTTTTGATCCAGTTCAAATATCAACAATCATTCTTCAGCATCGCTGACTCCACCTTTAAAAAAAAAAAACGTTCGGATGTACGAAAGAAAGATCCCCACCTGACCAAGTGTGCACTCCAGTTCTCCCAGGAAGTCGTCATCACTGAGGTCAACAGTCTTGTTGTCTATGTCGTAGAGCCCAAACTTCAGCTTCTGCACCGTCTCAAAGCAATAGTCGACGCTGAGCTTCTTTGAAAATTTGGGGCAGAGGCAATTCTGGACTTTCTCCGTGCGCGACACCTGTTGGGAGCATTTACATTTGCCTTCACTTGGTGACTCCAAACGCACGCACGCATTCACGCACGCACGCACACACATTATAATATAGGCTAGATTTAAGGGCAATACAATATAACAATAGCAATATAAATATTTCCATCCGGAGTTAACAATGAACAAATTTAACGCAAGGCATTCATTCAAATGGGTCACATATTATAACAGATGCTGTGAATTTTTCTGTATTCTGATATAGCCTAAAATATGTATTCTGTATTCTGACTGAGTTTTGTTTTGGATGGATACATACATGTGCTTGTGACAGCCTGCTCTGGACTACTGTGCTTATACACTTTCCCCGACATGTTGATGTATGTGGGTAGGGGATTGTACATTTGTTTCTGTTTAACCTGAAGAAGAAGAATGATCTTCTACTAGTGTCTACTGGTCGTGTCTGCATTTGTATGATTGTGAAGTAGGCTGTGTATAGTTATATGAGCGGGTTTGCTTTATCCACTTAATCCGTTTTACTGGTATAACTGTTACAGCAGCCCATATTACCTGTAACCAACACCATTACAACTAGTCCTGTGGAGATGTTAAAGTGGGCGAGGCGGTGTGTAGGCGTGGCCTACTGTTTGCTTTCACATGAGAAACAGGCTCACTGTACAAACCTACATACTGTAACAATAGTTATATGGTAACACGTCAACCATATAGTTCTATTGTAACAACCGACCCCATCTGGTTCACATAATATGACACGTGTGTATGTGTGTGTGCGTGATTATTTGATTGCGATGTGTTGACAGCCGATCCAACTATTCTACTACCTACCTCGTACCACTGAGACCCAGCGTTGCTCATCTGTAGCACACATAGCGGGTCGGATTTTGAGCCAATGTCTTTGTCCAGCAAGTTTTCACAGGACACCGTCAGTTCTACCTTGGTTACACACTGGGCCGCCATGGTAGGGATACTGTAGCCAAGCAGAGACACACAGCCTATAGATCTTGGGTGTCCCCATAATGTCCGCAAACTACACGAAAAGGGAGTAGGCAGGCCTACATATGTTGGACTTAATGCAGGTCTCAACATATGTAGATGTTGTCACAACATATCTTCCTACTGCCTGAGCGTTCAGGACACATTCCACTAGCGTGTGGAAACTGACAGAATAATAAGATCGTGGTTGGGAGGGTGGGGTGCCACAACTTTCAGTGGATAACTATCGTTAGCCAACTAGCTAACAAACTAGGCTCGAAGAACTGTAGACATTGTTCTTTATGCAGAACAACTCACAAATATCACAAGCAATAACCACTGTTTGACTATAAAAACGTAGGCTTACCGTGTACTTGAGGGTTGAGACCGAACAACGTTCCCAAGCACTGAGGTCTAAAGCTACAAACGTCAAGTTGTGTTAAACTGGGATTGTTAAGGGGTGGAGCCGAGTGGAGATGAGACCAATGGTATGTGACGCGGGCAGACGCATGGATGAAAACGAAACGTACAGTACACGATTATATAAAATATAAACTCATAAAACATTATCAACTCGTGACTAGACACAAACGACAATATTAACTCGTCAAGAGCCACATACGTTTGTTTTGCTTTCATGAAAATCTGAAAATAATTAGTATTGTGAAATTGCACTTTCAAATTTATGCAATTCCATGGTCCTAAAAATAGCCACTACAAGGGTAAAGTTTTTATTCCAGTTAGCAGGGTAACATACGCATCAACATATAAACAATCCAATAATTTGATTACATGTATATACATATTTTATAACATATGCCTCTTAAGTCAAAACATTTGCAAACCTCCCCACCTAGGCTACAACTGCCTTATATGTTTCTATAGATTTGGTATAAACCTTGCATGTGTTTAACCACTTTGTGTTACATGAATTTGTATGAAAAGTGTTATATAAATAAAGATTGATTGATTGATTGATTGATTGATTGATTGATTGATTGATAACACAAAACAGCAATAACATGCAGGAAGACCATTAAAATTAAATAAAAGCAATGAACATTGACACCTAAATCATAAACTTAATTATACCTAATATAACCATACGCAATTCACTGCTTTATATTCTGGTAAGACACATTAAATATATTACAGTAAAAAAGTGCATTCAAAAGGGAAAAAGCACATTTTTAAAGAAAGGCATCACTAAAAATGTAACTACAGTGTGTTTTCTTTAATTAACATCCAGGTAGTGATGCAATTTCGTCATAAAGTAGAAATTCTCTAAACACAGTAACCGACATCCACACCTGCCTCTTAAAGAACAAGGAATTTATGCTGGTGCCATTTTATAATAAATTTTTCTAGATGTATTTCTTAAATTTATTGTACCGTAGTCCTATATTACATAAAATAATTTTTTACAACAATTCTTTTGCCTTTTAAACCACCATGTAGGCTTTTTTCTTGGCCAATTGTTAGTCTGCAGCCACATGTGCACTGTGACTATCATTTCAATATCATTCAGTAGGATACTTTCTTTGTTTAGCTGACAAATAAACATGGAAACTTTAAACTTGGAGACTTGATATGTGATCATTGACCTGTGGCTTCAAGTCAACAATGTTGCCACAATTATGTGTTGCCACAATCAAATGTGTTTCATGGGAAAATAAATAGTATTTTGAATAAAAGATGTAATCAAACGCAACAGAAGTGTGCTGGCCTCCGGCCAGGCCATCTGTTGCCATGGAGAGCTGGGATGCATCAGGTTCAACACACACCAGCGGACGCTGGTTGGTCTGAGAGGGGGGTGTCTGCGTTGGGAGGCCTCAGGTTCAAGGAGTTGAAGAAGGTCTTCACCTGCCCTGGGATTTCCGCCAACACGCACTGAGCCAGCGCCTCCCGGGGGCCCTGGGGGGAAAGCACACACCCGGGGTCAGCTCCACAGAGGACACGCTGCTTCACATTAAAAGGTAGAGTCAGCGATGCTGGAGAAAGATGGCTGATATTCGAATGAGATCAAGACAAAAAACACACCCTCCCTTTGGTGTCCCCCCCCCACACACACACACACACATTAGACACACATGTTGCCAAGGCTGAGATATCGCTTTGTTCATGTTCCTATTTACAGATGCATAAACAGTGTATTTAGCTTACAAATTGCTGACTCCACCTTGCAACACAATAAGTTGCACTGGTATTGAAACGCAAGGTGGTGTGTGCAGCTTCACATTTAGACATTTAGTTTTGTTCTGTTTATGTTTTGGACTCCTCCGCACACGCCAAACTCTACACACAGTTACCCCTTAGATGATCATGCATCAAGTTAAATCAACTCCAGCATTAGTTCTGATGGAGTTTGTGTGTTTAAAGGGGTTTCTTCACCTCTGCTTATCTGTCAGACAATGGGATGGATGGATGCATGGATGCCACAAGTTTTATTACAAAGATATGAACTGTCCAGTGTCCACTCCAGGCGCACTCTGCTGGTCAAACTAGGTTATGACACGTAGTTCACTGTTTTTCCAGTAAAGACTATGGCAGCCACACTTAAAGAGTAACTGCCCCCTAAAATGTGATGGCTCTACACGTAAATATCTGTTAAAAATCACCTGATGTCCTTGCAGGCTTCTGAGGGTACTTTGATGCGCTCGTGCATCATCAGATTAAAATTATGTTAAGGGTGGGGCCCCCTCTCAGCCCCTCCCCTCCCCTCCCCTCCCTCAGCTCCTTGACTACGTTTGATCATTTATCCTGCAGTGGGTGGAGTCGAGGCAGAGTCAGAGCTGAGGGTGAAGTACATTTTAAAGTTGTGGTGAAGCGATTCTAATCCAATGCACTTTTTGACACATTCAGAGAATATCTTCTCACAGTCCACAAGCTGTCCGTTCTCACCCGAATACAACGAGGAGCACCACTCGAAAACCAAAACAACCAAGCTGATTGGCTGAAACAAGCATGCAAGCTTATTGTATCACTTTAATGGGGATTTACTTCAAGTATAGACTAGCCTGGCTCAGCCCGACTATTGCTCTCAGATCAATCTTTCTCACTGAGATTATAGTCTGGAAACCCTGTTCGTATGAAGGAGCGCTGGTTGGGTAAAGGCTGACCAGTATAGTTTCAAAATGAACCAGGGGTAGGGGGCTACGACTGTTAACACCTCCCACTGGGGAGTGGCCACAACATATTCACGGTGTCGTACTGGCTCTCGTTACACCAGGCTAGCTAAGGACCAATCACAGACACACACGTCACGTGGCGTAAAAACAAGGAAGGCGATTCGCTCTTACATTCTGGAACTCTCTGAAGGGCACAAACTGGACGATGTCCCGCTGAGCGACCTCGCCCCTCGGCGAGCGTAGATGCGTGTTGTCCCCGTCCAGGAACTTCACGTCGTTGAAGTCGGCCCCGCCCACCCCGACGATGATGATTGACATGGGCAGGCGGGAGGCGGCCACGATAGCGGACAGCGTCTGGTCCATGTCGGTGATCACGCCGTCCGTAATGATCAGCAGTACGTGGTATTCCTGCTCGCCGGGTGAGAAATCGTATGTGGTTATTAAAACACTGAGTTAGGTCTTTTTTATTATTATAATAAATTTAAAAAACAAATCGTAAACTTTAGCTTCTACTACTACTACTACTACTACTACTGGCCGTCAGGGTGTCCTCTTTGAAATGGCAAATTTGGCAGTTGGAGTAAAATAGCCAAATCGTCTGCTTTGTAACTGCCCAGCATTAACTTATTTAACCAATCGTGTGGTTGCACTAGCTAACTGTTATGCATGCATAGTAGAAGTTCAACCTGTAAGGAAAACTGCTTTCTAACCCTTATTTTGGGGGGAAAGTCACCCACTGCTTTAAGCGGTTTCGATTTAGGTAGTTTTTACATCCCGGTGACCATTGAAAGTGCAGTTACGGCTCTTCCCCCATTAATTTCATTACAATTCTTCCTAATGATGGCTGCCATGGCGATGCTATACTCACGATGCTATACTCACAGAGGCAGTGCTCTGACGGACAGCTTGCCTGGCCACATGGTTGACGATGGGTGCGAAGTTAGTGGGGCCGTACAGCTTCACCTGGGACAAGCACTGTCGATAGGCCTGTACCACCTCCTCTATCCCTAGAGACACACGTGCACACACGCACGACAGCGCGGACACGCACTCACACACACACATGCACACACGCACACACACATGCACACACACATGCACATGCACATGCACATACACACACGCACACACGTGCACGTGTACGCACACGTGCATAGACACAAATGCACACACACACACACACACACACACATGAACAGGTACTGAGGAAACAGCACATCTGATAATGGAAGAGGACAAACAGAAGAAAAGAGTGTGTGTGTGCATGTGTGTGTGTGTGTGTGTATGTGTGTGTGTGTGCATAGCAGAGCCAAAACCCCCATGACAATAAAGGCTATGTGTTGTCCAGTGGCAGTAAATGACAATAAAGGCTTTGTGTTTCTATTAAAGCTCAGTGTTGTGAAGGCGTACTGATCAGCGTATTGTACCTGCACAAAAAGGATTCAACGTGTTGAAGTTGAGAGGAAGCTTGTGGGAAACCTGGAGGTCACAGAACATCCACAGTGGGTGGGATCGCACAACAGCACAACATGAGCAAACAATGCAGTGTTCAGTGGCATAAACGTTTGCTACGTTCAGTACAAAACAAATGGGGAGAAAATGGCAAACATTACCTTCCATGTTGGCGGGACCTGGGCTCCGAAACCAAATGCAGGAAACATCTTGTCACTGCACAGACGACAGCAAATCACTAGGTACACCCAGAGCCAATGGACCGGACCGTTTATTCACAACAACGGAGCCTCAAAATAGTTCCCAGAAGTTAGCAAGCTTAATTCTATTTTAAATGTAAATCAGTGCATTTATTTACTACCAAAAGATGAAGTTATATATCTGTATATAAATATAGTAAAATTGCCAACCAAGCACTTCCTGGAACTATTTCGCCATATGTTTTGCCGCTACATGAACCATGTGACCGTTGACAATTTTGAACTTCCGTTGGCGTAACTCTGTCCTTTCCATGGCTCTGGGTGCACGGTCTGCACAGTCTCGCAGAGCCAGCTTTTACTTACGTGAAGTCTGCGACACAGAGCTGACTAACTTCGTCAAGACCCGCCTACATGACACGAGAGGTATTTTGGTTGGCATATGATTAAACGTACACTGCCCGTTTGCATGTCCTGTAAATGTCTTACATTTTACATGAAAAAATGTAAAAGAAATTACTGCTTAAAATAAATGGAATAAAATATTTAAATTAAAGTAAAATTAGTATATAAAGCAATGCACTTGCATTGCACCGTAATTACGGATATAGGCTTGTGATTGACAATGCTAACATCCAATGATAATCTACAATACCACTTCCTGAAAGTTCTGTCGAATTTACAGGGGTCTATGTATCAGACGTTCAGCACAGAGTTGCTTATGTGACGTGGTGCTGATGAATGGGAGAGGACGAGACTAGCACCAGGTAACATCTCGTCCCTTGTGTTTATGTTCACTAAACAGATTCATCACCACTGAAACCTGACGGACTTGGCCTGAGGTGCATTCAGATTGACAACGGTGAACGTTTGCAAACATATTCAAAAAGTCTTTAGTTTCCTTTCTGTCGCGAACATTTGTGAACAGTCAAACAACCTCAGGAGGACGTTTTCAGTGACGGACGCAGAGCTAACTCTATGAAACTTCCATATAAAACCAGGCAGATGGCCTTACACACAGAGGCAGATGCGCCTGTGTCTAACAGCTAGACAAAATAGAGACTGTGACATTCTGTGTACCTGTCGTAATCCTGGATGACCAAGCCCACTTCCCAGATGGCAGCCAGGTACTCGTTGTAGCCCTCTGGGTTGATGTAGTGCAGCGACTGTGGGCTACGGGGGTCTCCGTTAGAGCCTGTGAAGTCCACGGCTATCTGGACGGAGCATGTGTGGAACAGCAGAGACTGTAACTGACGTGTCAATCTTAAATACAAGACAAAATCGACGTGTGATGTGCATTCACCTCACTATATGAGGTTCAATGAGTCCAGGGTTAAAAGCAGAAGAGCCAAACCCTGTTGTTTATTGTTAACCAATAGCCATATGGACGAAAGAAACTCACAGTAAAGTTGAGCCGGCAGCCACCCATGATGTAATCCAGGAAGGTATATTCTTTTATTATCTGAAGATAAACATTAACATGATAATGTGCTTTAATTTAAAACATTTAATTTTACATTTTAAATATTACATTTTAAACTACAAAAACACAATTTGGTGAACAGGTTCATACAACTATCAAACTATGGTTGTCTATGAGCCTAGGTAATTTATGAATTAACCATGAGGGGTGATAATACTCAATTTCACTTGAAGTATAAGGCTCAACGGTTTATAAAGATCAAATTCTAAAATGTCCATGCATATATTGAATATAGTATTGCATTCAAAGTAGCCTAATAGTTAGTTTTTAATATTTTGTTGTTGTTGTTGTTTTTGTTGTTTAAACACGCTATCTGAACATGTAAGCAGATAAATAACATTTAACAACACGAACAAAATATTTGCAGGCAGACAAAGCAATAAGCCTATCAGCAAAAACCAGAGGGGAGGTGTTTTGGGGAATCTGACATGCCAGAGGAATTGTTGTCACAAGTCCATCTGGGGAGCCGTACATTGAAACTGTTTGTGAACGGCTGTACTTTGAAAAAAATTCATGGCAGCTGATTGGATAAATTATCTGGTCGTTTTCGCTGTCGGCACCATGGTCGACACACCTACACCACGCCCGTATAGCTATCAACACGTCGCTGACTGGAAAGTTCAGTTGCTACTCGGACACATTCAAAATGATTCCTAGGCTTTCCAGACTGAATCTCACGGTGAAGTTAAACTCATTTTTAGTGATTGACACGTCCAAGAGTCTCTTTCCAAGTAAAAGTAATGTTAAGGGGAAAATATTACATGTGTAGCTTTGCCTGTATCATATCCATAATTATACATTATATTTGTGAAGAAATGATTATTGTATAATCAAGAAAAAACATCTAGGCTACTGTTAGCGCATTGCTGTTAATGATAGGAACATCGCTGTACCTTGCATTGCTTTATAATAACAATGCCTGAGTTTCTGTATCCTTTCTTCTTTTTCTTCTTCTTATTGTTAATGCATTCAAACTCCGCCTATAGGAATGAGAAGGAGATATATTTGGTTATCTGTTAAAGCTTAATTCAAACAGCCTATAGGAATGAGAAGGAGATGTATTTGGTTATCTGTTAAAGCTTAATTCAAACAGCCTATAGGAATGAGAAGGAGATATATTTGGTTATCTGTTAAAGCTTAATTCAAACAGCCTATAGGAATGAGTAGGAGATATATTTGGTTATCTGTTAAAGCTTAATTCAAACAGCCTATAGGAATGAGAAGGAGATATATTTGGTTATC
>JAODTR010005601.1:0-11283 GCA_025399935.1 Amblyopsis rosae
TTGTGTTACATGAATTTGTATGAAAAGTGCTATATAAATAAAGATTGATTGATTGATTGATTGATTGATTGATTGAGTAATACTGTATATTATCTTGAGTTTTATAGTATTATAGGCCTATATATGGGCAATAGGTATTGTATGTTGTAGGCCCTATGTCCATAGTGATTTGGTAGATTAGGTATAGGTGAATGTTGGTCATGAAATTCACTGTTGTGTCAAGCTGTGTACATTAGGAAAAGTATACTAAATATTGAATAATGCTGTTTACAGTGTCTACTAATGTGTGTTAGTGATAAGATGACATAGTTAATATTAGTTGGACTACTGGAATAACTTAAAATGTGTACCTGCATGATAAAATACATTTTTAGCACCTGCCCCTGTTTAACTCTGCACAGGTTTGCACAACATGTTGCTATCAATGCTATCAATAAAACAGTGCAGTTTGACTTTTTATCCATACAGTATGGTTCTAAAGCCAAATTGTGGGTATAATAAAAGGTAAACAGAAAGCTGCAGAGAACATTCAGTCAGGTTTTAGGGTATGTCAAAATGAACGATTATATAAGATTATACATGATTTCCCTAAGTATTCACAAACCTATACAAACCTTTTGTTACATTGTATATAGTTTATGTTTCATAAGGTTTTTTTGATTGATGGCTTTATTAAAAGCCTTAATATTAATATGACTGCCTCTCTGTGGATTAACTATAAATAAACATCAGATTAAACACAATGGGGTATAAAAACATAGTGCAGGAATTTACCAGATTAATATATTTAAAAAAAAAAGTGAAATATTTTGTATCTCTAAATTAAAAACAAAATCTGAATTTATTGTTGCACATCTCATTGGAATACACAGTGACAACCAACCCCATCACTCTTTCTCAGATTGTATTGTATGGCTTATTACTTCATGTTAAAACATATTACACTGACATAAACAATATAAATTTATACCCAAGACTTTAAGATTTGGAACAATACTGAAATTATTATTTTGGTTATGAGAAATACTGGCAAAGTGCGACAACCATCCCCGGTCTTCCCTACAAAGTAACGAAATTGTAGTCTTAAATCCGCACTTGACAGGTTATTTAAACCAGGTTCAAATCCTCTGAAACAATCTAATACCCACCAATAAGAGTGTCTGTAACGTGTCGGTGGCGACTGCATGCAGACGGGAACAGAGACACCGAGGCAGGTGAGGTGACAGAACAAGTCCAACGTCGGCGTACTCAAGACAAGAAATAACAAAGGCACACAAACATCGCCTACTGACAAATATTAACCCACATAACAACTATGGAAACCCCAACCGTATTAACCCCCACCCCGTGTACACAGCTGTACCAACATAACACGACTACGTAAAGTAATTGCGCGCACTGCATGGGGCAAGCGTCTGGCAGTGAGGGAACACGAGGCAGGGGATGCGACGCTTGTCAGCTCGGCTCTGGACGTTACAGTCCGGACATGGTACTGTAGCCTACAAATTGTCAAGAAATATATTTGATTTAAATTTAATATGGCATTTGATAAGACAACTGTTATTTGTATGCAAATTATTACTGTATGTAATTTCACACCAAAGTAATAATGATAAGACACGAAAATATACGAAAATAAGAAAACGTACAATAGATATACTGTATCTTGGTATTGATCGCAAGCAAACCGTCTCACTGATTTAAGTTGAAAGGCCTAGTTTTTGCTGTTGCTCTAGCGCGACCTAGTGGCCAGCAGCATAGTATTTAAACGGTATAGATGTTATATACAGTATAGTAAATATTATATTATAATATTCATGTTCCATTCCATTATTTTATACAAATAATTGGATTATTGAATATGTGTTGTGTATCTAAATTTACAACACAGTACAACCTTATAAGGAAACATCTACAGTATAAGACAATTGCCACACTGTAATAAATGGTCACTGCTAGTTTTTGGAGTGACTGTGAAATGTGGAATCAGAATCCAAAAGACTTTCCAGTCAACACTAAACTGAAGCGTATCAGACAGAAACAATACACTGTCAGGATGATGCTGTAGTGTATACATGTGGTTCATTTGTACATGTAAACGTGACATGTGTTCCTCTCTGGCTCAGCCTTAGTATTGTATGCTGATACATTGTGTGTCAATGCCCTGCAGGAGAACAAGCAGAACTATGCCTCAAGACTTCCAGGCTGTCAGGACATCTGTCACTGTTAACAATCATATGCCCTACTATTGCATTGTGTGTGTGTGTGTGCACACGCTCATGTTTTCAGCAGCGGGTCATTCCACAGAACAGCCTTTCTTCTCAAACATTCATATCTGATATCCTTGTGGCTATTATGTAAACATCCAATGCTTAAGCATGACAACCATGGCAGAGAACATGCAGACTCACAGTATATACTTTATAGTGTAGCACATACAAATACCATTGCTAACCTGCAATGCCTGACAGAAGCAAAATACATTTGAGCCAAATCTGCCTCAAAATCATATTTTCTGTACAAAGCCTGAATCCATGACTAAACTATACTGTAACCCCAGACTCAGATATCTCTAGTGTCTGCTGCAAAGCCATGCATACTGTGACGCCTGGATGAAAGGCCCTAATTAGTTAATGAAGTGCACCTGGCTGGGCCTATTTCAGAGTAGCCTATAGGACTGTTTGCAACACAACTCCCTATGTCTCTGACCCTCCTGGCATCGCACATGGCATTTGTTGGGTTTGTTTCTTAGTTTGGTTAGCATGCAATATGCACCATATATATTCAGTACGTAAACCTCATTGTATGTTATTCTGTTGGTGTATGCTAGTTTGGATATTTGTTTTATGTTTAGTTTATAGCCTTTGAGCCAGGTCGTAACATGGTGGCTCGTCCGGAATTTGTTTTATAGTGCTGTGTTCCCGGTGGTGAGTTGCTTAGTTGCCTTGTACCACCATTATGCTATTTGTTTTTTTAGTAAGTGTTGAGGTGAGTGCCTTGAGTGGCCAATAGGTTGGAAAATCGCTATATAGGGTTGTTGTTTTCATCAAAAGCCAAGGTATGGCAAGGTGACATGATGCCAAAGAAGGGTATAGGTTTTATGTTTATATATTATTTTATGGGGAGACATAAGTGTGGGGTCTGGGGGAGCTCCTCCAGAAAATGTTGAGCATCAAACACTTAATTTCCTGTATTCTGCTGACTAGTTAGTCACTTTCATCAAATTATAGGGCAGTATGATAGTCGAGACATTTATGTAAGGATTAGTCACAGTTCAAAGGAGCTGGTTCCTTTATAGAACAATTTCCAAATAATGTTTAACATGGAAATGTATCTTTTTTGTTAGCCCGCTAAACTATATAGACCAATATCCCAGTTATAAAATGATTCAATATATTTTATAACTGAAATGCTGAATAGTCTAATATTCAGAATATTCTAAAGTTAAGGCTATGAGGCCACCTATAGATGGAACAACGAGACGTATACACAAGCTATTTACAATGAGACTAAAAGTTAGACTACCTCATCCAATGCCCCTGTTTAATGCTGGTGAAATAGCTTGTTTTATCAATCAGACATTCCGAGGGAATAGCGTGTTTTGCCATGAAGCATCTAATTAGCTCCTAAAATCACGCTTTTGAAATATTTTATTTTCTTTAATTTCCTACACATATGCGATTAGCTACATACATTTTGGTTTTAGTCTAGATAATGAAGAAAAAAAACTTGTGAGACGACTGCATGTGTGCAGGCTGCAGCTACATGAAAAAAATTAAATTCTGTGAACAGAACCGTCTAATTTTAAGGGCAAAGCCAATTCGGTATAGGTTTTATCAGTAGGCCACAGCTACAGTTATCATGGAATTCATTACAAACTAATTTAGACTATTTTTCAGCATAGTTCTGTTAATGGTAACATTACTGTCTAAGGCTAGTCTGAGGTTGAAGTGAAGGTTGTGATTGGCTCAGATCAATAGTTTGATGCAGCGCACCTGTTGTGCCATGCTGCTCATTATTCCTGCCTTGCTCGTGCATGTGTCTCCTGCATGTTCACTACCTCATACTCAAGTAGCTATTGAAGATTTAGGAACTAGGAATAAGGAACTACTGATTATTTTCTCCCTATTGGCTGGATGAAAGGCTCTAATTGGTTAATAAAGGACACCTGGGCTATTCCAGAGTATTTTATAGGAATGTTTGCAGCACAACTCCAGGTGTCTCTGAACCTCGTGGCACCACACATGGCATTTGTTGTTTGGTTTGTTTCTTAGTTTAGGTAGCATGCAACATGCACCACATATATTCACATATACCTACAGGCATTCACACCTCATTGTTATTCTGTTGGTGTATGTTAGTTTGGAGATTTGAGCCAGGTCGTAACAATGCAAACCTCCTCTTGATTTACACGCACACGCACACACACACACACACGTTTTACAATAGTGTGACTAGAATAATGTTTCTCCAGAAATCCTGTTAGCACTTGAAAGCTAACAACTTCATTTTGGAGCAGTAATTTTGCATGACGAGAGGTTCTAAAGAGATGTCTAAGCCTAATTACATTTGTTTTAGTAAATTATTGTTATAAGGGTTATATTATTACTGTGAATCATCATAGTATAATTTGGTGAAACATGAATATAAATGTACCATAATTCTCAAGAAACATGCAATACACAATAAAACATCTGTGCTGACATATTTGCCACCTATTCACAACTAGTGTTAACAACCGTAACTGAAAATAAATGTGTGGAAAGCCTACGTTACCTTGTTATGACACAAGGTGGAGCAGTTTACCATATTTAGATACAAGCAAGAAAGCTAAAGGGGGCGTTGTGCTCATTATGAATAGTATTTAATTTAAAGGCTTACATCCTCTGTCTGAATAGGGAATAAATAATACATCTGAATGGAAAATGTACAATGTATATAAACATTGACATAAATAAATGTAAGATTGTTATTGTGGGAATATACCATTACAATTGTTTTCACCGACTGATTTTTGAATTGAATCTACTTCAGTTAAAATGTAAGGATCAGATTAAGTAATCTATTGAGTAAAATATATCACACAAGTCCATATTAAAGACTTAAAAATATTTTGAACAATCAGTGGGAAGAAATTTAGAAAAGCAGTCTACACATTTTTAAATAATTCCTTGTAACAATTCAATATGCATTTTTGTTACAAATATATAGCCTATATACCATATACATGCTGGTCAAATACATTGAGCAAACTTGTGATCAGTGCCATTTAATTGCCATTGTCACATCAATGAAGTCCACATAACAAAATTACCTTTACGACAGAATATCATAATAATAATAATAATAGTCTAATAATAATAATAATAATAATAATACCGTAATAATAATCTAATAATGAAATACACTAATCATCCTTTATAACAAATGCGCCTCTAAGTTATATAAGTTAGTTAGTATAGTTAGTTAGAGTATAGGCCTACTACAATTTCTTTACGTTTTCTCTGAATATTTTATTCACGTAACATAATTACTCAGTTATTACGCCTTTATGTAGGCTATAGCCTATGGAGGAGAGAGAGAGAGAGAGAAGGGCGTGTGGGGTGGGTGCGGGAGGGAGGGTGAGTTGAGGCATCAATGCCATACTTGGCCGCATAGGGTTTAGAGACACCAGCGCGCGACCATGCTGTGGAAACTAGTTGAGAATGTCAAGTATGAAGATATTTATGAGGTAGGCTAACAGCAAGCCGGTTACGTATGGGAACAGACGTTTTAGAATAAATCTGTTATAATTAAGAATGAGCTGTACCGGTATAAGCCTATTGAGTGGGAATTAGTATTTATTTTTATTTTTAAAAAAATCCATTCGGCGGCATTCACATTTTATAGTTTCTTTCAGGCAGAAGTTTAACGATTTCTAAAAATATTGAAGGCTATGAATTTTGTGTAGTTTGGATGTATTCTTTATTGAACGTTGGTTTTTCAATTAAAAAAAAAACAAGACAAGGCATTTTAATTAAAACAGCCTACACCATTTTGAATGTAGATCGTTAACTTGTATTTATTCAGAAAAGTATTACTATATTGAAAAAAAAAAAGGTGCAAGTAAAACAATATTCTCGTAATTTCATATTATAATCAGTGACTCCCAGATTGTCACAAACCTGTCTCAATGCAAACAATTTGGCTTTGGTCTAGAAACAATAAATAATTCGTAGAAAAGGCGAAGGACCCATGCGCGTGGGCGAATTTATATGCTTGTCTTGCGCTCACTGGGTTCGCGTACAAAGAACAGGGTGATAGGGCAGCTCGCGAGGCCAGCTACAGAACTCTGTGGGATGTTAGAGCTTCGTGCGACACGTGGATTTCAAATGTGGGTGCAAAAATGAACGACGATGCCTAAACCTGTGAATAAATATCCCACAAAAACGTTGCATTTGGATATTTTTCCTCGCTCAAAACGCAATGTCTGCCGGGTTTATGCAGGATGGAAGTAGGCTACAGCTGGAAGTAAATAGTAGTCTATGCTTTTGAAGATAAGTTCTAGGTGTAACGATTGATTAACGGTGTTTTTATTAAAGAAGAACACTGGTGGATAAACTATAGTCAAATGAATATCTTACTTAGCCTAATACCTGTGCGTCAACGTAAATATATAGTCTGCTAGTTTAATACGCAGGACAAGTTAAGAATTGGTTATAGTATTATGACAGCATCCAGAAAAGTCTGACAATTTATGATTAACACATTTGCACAGCGGTGTTTTTGCCTAGAGGTAAGCTCCAGCAGGGGTTGTAAAATCGTGTTACTTAGACAAACAGCGTGTGCAAAGGTTTGCATCATGAAGATGGATTTGCAGCGACGTAAGCATAAGCCTATCGACTTTCTGCATAATTTGGCATCTCAAATTGCTGACGAGGATTGCTAACTTGTTTAAGGTAACCTGATACTGCCGTATTTCTGTCTCTGCATGTGCACGGTTTCTTGCGGATTTAAACGTCACCCGCAGTTGCGCGAAAGCTCTGTGTCTCTAGTCCCCCTTGCCTCACGCGCATTAATTGTCTTACACATAACAATTGCACCATACTGAGGGTAGAGGCGGGCGCACGGTACTTCCACTCACTGGCGAAAACTAATTGGCGAAAACTTTAGGCTGAAGAAGGTTCTTTGTTGGATTAATTAACATTTAACTTTCTATCCGGAATTAATCGAGTGAACATCCGTCCATCTGCCTGAGATTTACATTTCCTAAACTGTCTTTTCTGTCCTTATGTGGCACCGTTTTAACGAATACATTAGTGACACACAAGGACAGTAGCCTATACAGATGTTAGTTCATTCATTTTCCACAACGGTGAGTGCTTTTCAATGCTTATCACTTATGGCTACACCGTTGTTCCCAAAAAAGTGTATACGATAATCGTTTTTTGTTTTTTTGTTGTTGTGTGCAATGAAGTCTGTTATGTGTATATTAAGTTAATTCATTCATAATTCATAGGATAGTAGCCCATGTAGCCTACTTGGAACGATCATGTCAAAATGTGAATATTGTCAGCTATATCGTGCCAGTGCTGTGTCTTATAAAAACATCATAACAATATAGCTAGATTAAAGAAAAGAAAACACGTATATAGTTACCTTCAATGTTAGGCATATTTTTAAAGACATCATTTCCAAAATTACGTTAACTGCAGTGGGGTAATTCCTTTATAATTGTCTTTCGAATTGTTTTTTGTATGCTCCCAAGGACCGGCATGACGGTGTCCCGAGCCACAGCTCGCGCCTGTCCCAGCTGGGATCGGTGTCGCACGCGGGCCCGTATTCTAGCGCGCCACCGCTCTCTCACGCTCCTTCCTCGGACTTCCAGCCCCCGTATTTCCCCCCTCCGTACCAGCCACTTGCTCATTACCAGACCCAGGACCCTTATTCCCACGTGAGCGACCCGTACTCCTTAAACTCTCTGCACCAAACCCAACAGGGCGCATGGGGCGCGCGGCAACGGCAGGACGGCACTGCAGAGCGCATGGAGGGTTCTTCACTACTTGCCCAGACGCGAGCGTCACTCCCTCAGTTGTCCGGCCTGGACCCAAGGCGGGACTACGGCGGTTTAAGACGGCCAGACGTACTGCTCCACTCTGCTCATCCGGGGCTTGAACCTGGCATGGGAGACGGGCTGTTGCACGGTTTGCATGTCATGGAGGACACTCAGGTGAGTTTGAGCTGAGAAATTGTAGGTGTAATGTAATCAGCTATAGCTTATCGACTATTACAGTAAGTAGCCAAATTGAAGTGTTAACATTATGTAAATGTTAGGGCAATATTCTGAATATTATTATGGTACATTGGGTAGATATTTAGTTAAATAAAATAGTATATAATAACTGCCCATTGCATTTAATATCAGCAAATCATAGCCCCTTACAGTGTTTTTTAAATTATTATTATTGTGGTTGTTGTTGTTATTCTGTTTTAGGTTAGATATAATATTCACATGCATAAATATTGGTGATAGATAGGCCTATACCTATTTTTTGCAGGGACTACCTATTTATTGTGGAACTGTATGTGGGTTTATGAGATTTGCTGCAGTTCATAAATTTTACATTCCACAAAAGTATTTTAGTCAGAATAATCCATAGAATGTAGATTTTGTCAGTTTTTCCAGTTTCTGTTTCCATAGCTAACAGGACAAATCAGCCATTCTGGGCAAATTGTTTATTGACCAACATATGAAAATAGTTCTAGAATGATTTTTTAAATTGTGTGACAGAACAGCAAGTGTTAGAAAAAATGGAATGAAAAATCCAGCCACTAGGCTGTTTTTTAGATATTTCATTTGTTTCTTTTTAGGAGTTAGGCCTACTAAAATTATTCAGACCAACAAAGAGAATCAGTTTTGTGCCAATTGAAAGGGTGACGTGTGACATGACCTCGAAAATTTGGTTTGAACTTGTTATGACATACTTTTGTCTGTGTAAATATAGCAGTGATTGTTGTTAGTTAGAATTAAAACAAGGCATTTTATTTCATGATGTTTAAGTTCTTTGTAAAAAATCACTGTACGGGATAATTTTTAAGAATAAAACTTGCTTTGTACTTTTAATAGGGCATTGATGACAACAATGGAATGAATATCCTGGATCAATCAGTCATTAAGAAAGGTAAATATATTGCTCTTTCTATATATAAATATATATAACACACACACATTAGGCTAACCCTAATATATTTTTTAGATATATTTATATATTTATGTATTTTATATATTTCTTAGAGTTTAAGAGTCTAGATCCTAAGTCTAGATCCTGGCTAAAATGATAACAAAATTGCAGAATATACACTTTAAAAATAACGTACACATTTAGCTCAAAGGTAGATTTAAGTGAATCAAAACATTAGGCTATTTAAAAATCTGGAGTCCCCCTATTGGCCCCCCAAAAGGCATCCCATGAAGACCCATATGTTGAGCACTACATCCACAGCTCTACTGGATCATCCAGTAGGGCTGTCAACGTCCCTGCTGCCTGGCTGATGAGCTGATTTGGTGTTTTAGTTATGGGATGTTAAGTGATCTCCCCGTAGAGCATTTACGCCGCTGATGTAATAAATGGCAGTGCTCACAGAGATCTCGTGAGCTCGTTTAGAGCTAATCTGCAGTATTATCCCCCGTGGAGACATCATAACCCCTTGCGCTGTCCTCGCACACTAGCTGCTTTCTTTACTTCATTAGCAAACGCATTAGCATGGGTCTGATGAAGAAGCTCAACGGTGGGAATAACCGGGCCGTGGAGGAGATGAGGAGGTGGTTAATGTGATTTATAATAATTTCAATCAACAATCGATATGATCATAATGATAATAATTTCACACAACATTAAATAACAGCTTAAATGCCCAGCACATGCGTGCTTCATTAGCCCAAGGTCACCCTGGGAGCATGTAGTCAAGTCATATCTTTAATAAATAAAAAGAAAAGTGAGCGGTAAGAGGGGAACAAAGAGGGAGGTCGGGAGGTGACAAATAACAGATACTGTAGAATATCTGAATAAACTTTAAATATTTAGCAAGCGTACGTCTATTTGGCCCATATTGCCTACAAAGCCTATTTGTTTGATTCTGATGTCATCATTACTTTTTTTTCACCACCCCCAACCTGTGTTCAGTTCCGATGCCTCCCAAGAATATGGGCTCTCTAATGCTTGGCAAGGACGGGCTGATCGGTGGAGTGACTGTAAACATTAATGAGGTGTTTTGTTCGGTGCCGGGTCGCCTATCCCTGCTCAGCTCCACTTCCAAGTACAAAGTGACAGTCGGTGAAGTTCAGAGAAGGCTGTCGCCGCCAGAGTGCCTAAACGCATCTTTACTAGGAGGCGTCCTGAGAAGGTATAGGCATGTGCCTTTCTGAACGTATTCCATCACTATAACTTTGTTATCGTAACTAATATACTGTACATAATAGCCACGTCCTTAACACAATAATTTCATGTGTTTACAGAGCAAAATCTAAAAATGGTGGGAGGTCTCTCAGAGAAAAGCTGGAAAAAATTGGACTGAATTTACCCGCCGGGAGACGCAAGGCTGCCAACGTTACATTACTAACATCTCTTGTAGAAGGTGACAGACTAATTTAACAAAATGTATAATACATGCATACCGTTTATTACAAAATCTGATGTGTGGAAAATATGTGTAGCCAACAATATTATAATAATAATAATAATATAGCCCTATGCTAATCTCTTCTGGCTCTGTTATGTTCCATGAAGGTCTATATCAGGCTAATACATTGTTCATCTTCAGGTGAAGCGGTCCACTTGGCTCGGGACTTTGGCTACATTTGTGAGACAGAGTTTCCAACCAAAGCCGTCAGTGAGTACCTCAACAGGCATCACGCGGAGCCCAATGACCTGCACGCACGAAAAAATATGCTACTTGCTACAAAGTAAGTCAAGTAGCCCATTAGATTCAGCATTGCAACTTCAATTATAACATTTAGGAGAAGCTTCTAGTCAAAGTGACAAACAGTGAGTACAGTATAAAGATTTGGAATCAACAGCTCAAACCGCTAATATTCCCCTAAATAAATAAAATAAAGGACAAATTGTTAAGTGGTAAAAATTAAAAAACTGAATAATTTGGAATTCATATATTATTCTAGTAAAAATAAATCCTTGCCAAATAAGATCAGTAAAACTCTGTTAAATATACACTACCGTTCAAAAGTTTGGGGTCACTTAGAAATTTCCTAATTTTTGAAAGAAAAGCACAATTTTCTTCAATGAA
>JAODTR010005602.1:0-11282 GCA_025399935.1 Amblyopsis rosae
CTTTGCCTTGGGAGACCCTACCAGGAGCACAAGGCTCCAGACAACACAGCCCTCAGGTTCATGGGGCACCCAAACCTCTCCACCACGATAAGGTGATGGTTCCCGGAGGAGCATAACTCCTGTAACAAGCAATTCACAGACAGTATGAATTTTACCACAGTTAGTTGTGGAAGTGTCTTGCGATATCATGCTGTGAATTATTTTATTATTTGTCTTCAAACTTTGAACATACGCTACATTGATTTTATATCTCCAGCAATGTCATTGTAAATAATATAGATTCCTGCTAGTGTGTGTAAATAAAAGTATTTAGTTAAATTATAATTGATAATGGTTGACATTTGGCCAAATGATAATGTGTAAATAATGAACTACATGACAAACATACGTTGTATGTATGTTAATATGGTCTATTTTTTAATTTGGCCACATGGAATGTCTTAGCACTGTAATTCTTAGCAAATTATCTGGAAAATAAAACCAATTAATGAAAAATGAAATGTTTTTTTCTAAGTCAACTAGACATCAAGGACATCAATTTCAAAATGTTTCAACATTTTTGCTGTGTCACCATAAACAGAAGTGTACATAGAGTACAGTACACAGAGCTTTCCATACAGTATCTCCTTATTTAACTCATGCATGTCCATACAATCACACCTGACATACAGTAAGTCTGCCCACCATAAATTACAGACATCGGCCATGCATTGAAGAAAAAGCAATTGTCTGCTCCTGCTATATAATACAATAAATTGTGTACATCTATCACATTTCTCATTCACAATCTGTCCAGTAAAAATGACATATGGTGTCGATACCAGGCCAGAGTCATAAAACTATTATTTTTCACTTTTTATCTTTAAATAGGCTGCAGTTTAAAGACATAAACAAGAACATGGGTTCACCTGGTCACCTATCATCACTCTCTCTCACTCTCTCTCTCTCTCTCTCTCTCTCTCTCTCTCTCTCTGTCTCTCCAGATAAAGACAGCACAGGCCTGACAGACACAGCTGAATCCCCTGGTATGGACAGCAGCTACCTGGGTATGAAGGACCAGGCCGCAAAGGGCCCCCCTGACCGCCCCGTCCCCGGCACAGATCTCGCTAGCCCCTTGGGGGAGAAGGGGGAGGGCGGAGAGAGCAACAAGGGCAAGAAGAGACGCAACAGGACCACCTTCACCAGCTACCAGCTGGAGGAGCTGGAGAAGGTGTTCCAGAAGACACACTACCCAGACGTATATGCCAGAGAACAGCTGGCGCTGAGGACCGACCTCACCGAGGCCCGTGTACAGGTACGAGCACTGCCTTCAGCTAGGCTATGCTAAATACAATGTCACAAGCAGTTGCTACATAGTCACTAAATACAACCAAAGACCTTATAGGCAAGTCTCACCACTCGGCAGCCATCTTTGAAATGCTCCGGGCAGTTATTTAGGAAGACTGTATTGAAATGAATGGGGAGAGAGCCATAACTGCATTATGATTGTCACCGGGACAGAAAGAGTGAATGTATACATTCGCAAGTCAAATATGATAAAAGAACACTTAAAATGTTTGATGACTTTGCCCCCAAAATAAGGTTTAAAAAGTAGTTTTCCTGTTAAACCTCTACTACACATGCGCAACAGTTGGCTTGCATCAGAGCACCCACACAAATGGTTAAATAGGTTAATACTAAATAGAGCTCCATTACGTTACGTTAATTAAGTGGCATGTCTCTGATACAACGTACAATTACATCACATTAGACATACATTCATATAAAACAATGGCATTATGCTGTAGAAACTATTAAAGTTTGTCCCCGTTACTGTACATACTGCATATCAAATGGCTATTGAACGCCATATAAGTCATTTCATCTAGGAAAAATGAAGTAAAACGCTAAAGACAGACTAGCAGCTCATATCTGGACAACAGAACCTCATAAATCCTTCCAAATATGCAGCTCAGGAGAGATAACGTCACTCAGACAACAGGGCGAGTAATTTATCTGTGAATGTGTGTGTGGGGGCGGTGAGCTGCAAAGGACAGGGGGCCTGATGAGGGGGCGGGCAGGGTTCTCGTTGTCAGGCCTTTTCATCAACACATGAGGAGACGCAAGCTCTGCCCTGTACCTGAACTGTCAGGCTCCTGAACATGTTAGCCCAGCCATGCTAGCAACTAGCTGGACCTGGGCCTATGTGTTGCTACGGGCCTGCATGGAACTTTCTAGTGACCTATCCTATCATGACTGCCCTTACATTCCCATATGGGTGAACAGACCCTATTCTTTAGTCTGCGTGGTCTTATGTGTGTGTGTGTGTGTGTGTGTGCGTGCGCGGGCGAGAGCATGAGAGCACACACGTACAGAAGCATGCAAGCATGCGCGCATGGTAGAGAGACAACTAAAAGCCCCAGGATTCTATATGTTTTTCTTTCATTAAGTTTAGTTAGAGAAGAATGTGTCCCTGTCGGGGTCTCCAGGGAAGGTGTGAAATCCTTCCCAGGGGCTTTGAACCCCACCGATCACTATTCTGAGCGCTGGCCAGTGGATGCATTCAAGCTTATGAACAACATTTAGGTCAATTTGAGCACCTGATGGATTAGAGTGAGCTGAAATGAAAATACAAAAATACAGAATCAATATACGCCTTTGGAAGTCACGTAGGAAGAATGTTTGAGGTTATCTCCAGATTATTTTTACATGGCGTGCTGGAACAGTGACCAGAAAAGCCTCGCAGTGAAACACAGGAAGTGCCTGCCGCCAAGTGGTTATAACTCAGCCTTCAGCATAGCTTCAGAACACTGAGGCTCTAAAGGTATGCTGATCTGGTCTTCTCCTCACACTATCACGGCCCTGTCTGGCTCCGATGGACTCTGCTTTACTGTCCCAGTGGCCCTCTTAAACACTCAAAGTAAAAGGATAAAAGGCAGAATATGCCTAGTCAGTCAAAGAACAAGGAGTCTGCACACTTTATACAGGTCATTCACACGAAACGGCACCTCAACACCGTTGTTCTCAACCATTGGACAAACTGTTTTAGAAAGATCTGGAAAAAGCAGTTTAAAACAGTTGACTTTTAAAATTCCACACAGGTCCCTAAAGTAATAATTTAATCTATGATGAAGTGCAATGGACATCTATCTCTGATAGTGACATCATTTAGTTATAAACTAAAGCCTGGAGATGTTTGTTTTATCTTACTCTCAGTTTCAAAGGGAGAAATTAAGTTCTGAGTCAGATGCACTAGAGACATAGGAAGGTCATGGTTCAGGGGGTCACAGGTTTCAACAACATCCTGTCTCTCAACTCGCTATTCCGTCAGTCCAGAGGGTCCAAAGAACCACGATATCGTATGTGACATCAAGAGTTTAGCATGCAAACACAGGTGTTCATATTGCACAGACATTATTTAAAACATTTGTTTTGTCGTTCTTTTGAATATACAATATACTACTATATGAATATACTCTTATGCTCAAATGTTAACGTTGAAGCTTAACTTATGGTTGTTGAGGATATAGAAAGTATCAAATGCGTGTAATAGCATCAGTAAAACGCTTGAACAATAATTAAACTTGTTTTCTGGTTTGATTTTGTCAGTTAGTAATAAAACCTACATTAATGTTAATTTATGTGGCAATATTTGAAAGAATATCCCAAAATTGCACTTTGATAACAAGATAGTTTAAAGACCCATAATATTGGTGAGGTAAGGTTTATGTTTGGCTTTTTTGCTATGCTAGCTGACATGAGTGACAGCAGAGTCAGGTTATCAATCCTTGGGGCCGGTCTCTGACTTCAAAGTGTTCTCAGCTCCACACTGCTCTCCTGCTGAGGCCAGTTTGGCAGTTCTCTGCTCTTTCTCTTTGGGCTGTAACATAAATAAAGCCTCATTGTAAGTCCCTGAGCTACTTTAGCTGTCAAGGGCTTTACCAATTACTGTCACAACTGAGCATGCACAACACAAAAATGTGTTCTCTTTCTATAATAGCCAACAGACCAGGTGCTAAACAAAGTTCCAGCATTAGACTATAGTCGTGCCTGGTTCAAAGTTAGCAACACTGACAACAATCGACTGTACAAAGGGAGGGGATGTCTGGTGGGGGAAGGGAATCGTTGAAGGAGCGTAGGTTTGAACTAGTAGATTCCGAAAATATTACAACAAGGAGGTGAAGATGTATGAAAATATCTGCTGTGCGCATGTCTGAGGGGACAACATTTCAGAGCCAGGACATTGTGGCTGCAGGAAATTAAACAGTAAATGAAAATAACCTCCAGCTATTATTATCCAGCCTCGCTTTACTCTTACTCTTTAAATTCCCTTCACATATTCACAGAGAATGTGTCAGCGAAGATTATTGAGAGTTGGACAAAGATTAAATGACAGAAATATCCACAAATAATAAACTCAGAATAAAGTGTGTGAACATGAACGCAGTTAGAGGGACATTATCCATCTTAGTAGCCTATGTGCAATACAATACGAAGAAAATGCCATTTGGCAGCCCAACTGGAGGATATATTTGGATTCCTTTCAGAAACTTTTGATGATAACTAAAACACAATAAATCGTTGTAAATAATATGTAAGCAGTAATTACACCATACACCTGACCAAAACCTACTGTATGTGGAGGGCTCTGTTGAAATATCCTTTACATTTAGCCTCTTTCTGAAAAAGCCAAACAAAAGGTTAGCTATTATCCCTTGTAATGTAAATTCAACCAGTTACTATGATTTATCCAGTTTATTTTAATGCACCCCCTAATTCACTATACTGTAGATGTTACAATAAAATACAGGAACAGATTCCTGGTTATTTTTCAAAGTATCCAGCAGTTTAAAGTTCTTCTGCCTATGGTGACACCCTGAGGAAAGATTATATGGAAAAAGTGACACTTTGGCAAACTCGCTTTTTGAAAGTATAGGCTAGTTTTTCAGTTCAAACCAAGTTCTATACCTGGTTCGAAACAATTGCAGGATTCTATGCTAGACCATGTGAATGCGCTCACATCTGCTTATTTTCACACAGGTATGGTTCCAGAATCGCCGAGCCAAATGGAGGAAGAGAGAGCGCTTTGGTCAAATGCAACAGGTCCGAACACACTTCTCCACAGCTTATGAGCTGCCTCTCCTCACCCGGCCTGAGAACTACGCACAGGTGTACATGCCTAGCAGTTAATAAAGGGAAAATGCAGAGAAAAGCAGAGAGATACAGAGACTAACTGTCACCCACGTGTCCTCTTTCAGATCCAGAACCCATCCTGGATCGGTGGCAGTAACGCAGCATCTCCCGTGCCCGGCTGTGTAGTGCCTTGTGACACGGTGACCACATGCATGACTCCTCATCCCCATTCTGCCAGCGGGGTGTCTGACTTCCTGGGTGTCCCCAGCCCAGGTGGTCACGTGGGACAGGCGCACATGGGCAGCCTGTTCGGGGGGCCTGCTGGCGTTGGAACAGGCATCAACGGGTACGATCTCAACATGGACCCTGACAGAAAGTCCTCTAGTATTGCCGCTTTGCGCCTGAAGGCCAAAGAGCACAGTGCAGCCATTTCCTGGGCCACATGATCTGGTTAAACCTGCTGGACTACATATGACCCCTGAAATATAAAATCCAGCCCACCATTTGGAAAAGGGCGGCACTACAATTTAAACTGTAGAGACTTCTTTATCTTTGAAAACATTGAGCAAACTATGTAATTATGCAAATATGTGGATGGGTGAAGAATGTACACAAGGATAACACGATAAGAGATACAAGCTTATTGACACACGGCAATACCGATTTAAACCACAGACTCGTTTATTCATGAGCAGGCGCTGCGGAGCGCTTTGTGAGAACACGGTGGCAGTATAGTGTAAAGAAAACCAATAGAGGAGAAACCTAATTATTAACAAATCCCTGCATTTACTGGATTCGCTAAAATAGAGGATATTTTGTTTGTACAGAGCTTTAAATATCAATATAGGTTTTATTGTGGGGTGTTTTTTTCTTTCTGGTTTTATTTAAAGTGTTTTGTTTGTTATCCTCTCCTTATATTTCTGGTTTTATTATAAAAAATGGCAACAAAAAAAACAAATTTTTGTTAAAATTGTACACATTTTATTTTTTGCCACAGACAAAACTGTAATGATAAACCTAAAGCCATATTATGAACTGTCAGAACACAAGAAGACAAGTAAAAAATAACACCCTCTGGTTTGAATTTTCATCGCTGTAACAGTTATCATTGGTCCTACCTTCCACCATATTAAAGTCAAACAGATGAAATGTGGTTTGTTTTAGTATGGACAGAATGATCGTTCCACCTGCCATGCTGACTTGGCCTGCTGATGTCCACAGTCTGCAACCAAGAGGGAGGAAGGACTGGGGCGATGGAGGAGAAGTGAGACCAGGAAGTGGAGTGTGGGAGTATGAGAGGTGCTCAGCAGGCATGCTGCTTTTAGGGCTGTAGAGAGCATGGGAGCGCCCGTCTCCAAACAGACTCGGCTCTGTTTTTCAGGAGGACAAACTCAAAGTGGACATACCCTGCATTTCCACTTTTTGGTGTTTCAGACAAGTGCCCACTGGTCAGTCTGCCTGCCAGAAATAACACTGACGTCATCAGCAGCTACCTTTGTAACAGATGAGAGTGGTGGAGATTACACAGTGTCACACAGTGTTTACACCTAAAACTCCACAGCTCATTTTTTATTCAAGCATGTGGACGTTGGCTATGGGAGTTATATTGTTTGTCAGCTGTCGAATCCGTCCAGGGGAATTTGCCTTTCATTGTCTTTTTTTAATCCACGTAAAACATTAGCCAATAATATTTTTAATGCATGGATAGCACCGCAGTATCACGGACAAAAGAATTTGAACCGCCTCTAGGATAATTGGTTTTCCCCAATAGGCATTACGAAAACACTGACTACATGTCCATACAACTGGCAGCCCTCTATATACTGTAAAAGCAAATTGCATGTGTGCAGTTAACTCCTTACATATTTGTATGTGAAAATAACAATAACGCATACACAGAAATGTGTCATTAGTAATGCCAAATTACATTATTGAATTGTTTGATAGATGCTATTATTGCCTTAGCCTGGTAAAATCATCCAGAAGTTCTGTTGATTCTGTGAGTGGTTCTGCTATGCAAAAACCATGTGGGGACAATTCATTTCTGTGAGCACCAACTGAACTACCCAAAAGCATGCTGTTGCGAGGGTTAGTAGTTTTCGGCAGGCTGACAATTTTAACTGGGAGTGCCTGGACTGACAAAGAAAGTGAAGCAACTCGTAGAAGCGAAGTTTGAAAAATCAGGATGCTTTTACCAGGCTATATTACCCCCACTGTATGGCAGTGGTTTTCAAAGTGTGGGTCAGGAGAATGTTTTACGCAATCACTAGAAACTTTATAGTGTTCAAGCCCAAATATATAGGATTTATTTTGGGGGCTACAGTATGTCTTGATAAGTTTGAAAACCATTGCTCTATGGCATTTAGGCAATAAGGCTGTGCGCTGGCAATGATATCTTGGCCAATGATAGTACTGCTAAGGTGTCACAATGTCCCCGTCATGTGGATAGATGTGTGTGGAGCCGTTCGTTGAGCTGTCTGAATTTTGAGCACTGCTTCATTAATTTCTTGGCATGAAGTGCAAGCAGGACCAGTTTAAGTAAAACCCCTAGCATGCAAAGATAAGGCATTCTAGAAGGATCAGGTTCGCTGGATCCACCCGTCAACCTTGGTTCCGCACCCTAACAATGCGTGTGTTTGCATGCGCACACGTTGCGTTTGCGTGAAGGTCAGGGTTTTTGGCAGTAACAGAAATAGAAGATGCAGTTCATCAATGGGGCAAGGGCGGATTCAGGCCTAAATCAAAACAAAGGCTTTCATGGGCTTGGAAAAGGAACCCGATACCTTGTACTACACCTTAGGCAGAGGAACCATCTCTAATTCCCTAAACTGAACCACATTCCCTCTCCTTCTGGGTAGGTCCATGGAGCAGGATGCAGGGTATAACCTGTCAGCAGAGCACATCACCTTGGCCTCCACCAAATTACATCCAGTTTCACTCTTCAGTCCAAATCTAATGCATATGCATGCAATACTGACTGCACAGTACACATTCTCAAAGCTGGGGCTGCGATCTGGACCCCCACCCCTCCCCCCTCTCAATCTATTTGCTCTCTCCGGCCTTAGCTGAGGGATAGCTACGAGGGTGAGCCGTGATCTGTCTGCTGTGTTCCGGTGTTCTGGGAAAAGGACAGTGCACACAGCTGCGCTCAGGGGGTAAATGCAAAACAAACATGCCTTGCACATGCTTCCCTCTCAGCTGTCATGGCTCTGCTTTCAAAGTAGACCACCCTTCTCCCCCACCCCCCCTCCTCCCACCACACACACAGTGCACTGGTTCTCTCCCCCCATCCACGCTTATAGGCTCTGGGGTAGGGCTCAGCAGTGTGGCCAGCCAGGTTTTTTAATTAACACTGGGACACTGTGGGCCTTGGTGGGATTGTGTGAGCAGAGAGTCTGTCTTTGTGGAACCCGTTTGGTCTTGGGAATGGTCTGGAGGGCCAGTGGTTTTCAGAGGGTGGGTCAGAACCCCCCAAGGAGATGATTGTTTTAAGAACTTGTTTTTAATTGTGAAAAATAACATATTAATAATTTGTTCAATGGGGTTAATGGTTATTTTATTTTTATGCAATATGGTATGGGTAAAATAAGAAAGATGTTTCTGACCCCCTAACCCCCTTACCAAGAGGGGTGGATAACTGTCTTGTGGGATATGGCTCCAAACGTTTGAAAACCACTGGTTTGCAAGATCCAAACTCAGTTCACCAGTTTCACTTGCTCTCATCTCTATTTGTACATTATGAGGTTTCTAACACCTATGAAACCAAAGAAACATTTCTTAAAGCTTTAAAACATACAATGTAGTACTAGAAAACTATGCATCTTTAATTTTCAAATACTACTGAATTCAGACAATCAGTATAGAATTATGTAAATCTTTGTGCTGATGTATACAGAATGCATGCACATTGTGCATGTAAAATTGGAGTGTTTGAAGACCCTAGGACTTATTACTAATTTTATGTAAGTCTACTGTTTACTTTTTAGGGGTTGGCAAATGAAGTTTACTTTATTTGAGTTTTTCTCATTTTTTTGTTGATAATTTACTAATCATATACTGGAGTATGTTCTGTTTCTCTTGTGGTGAGATTAATTATATTGATGAGTTTGGATTTTTATTTTAGTGGCTTTAAGCGGTTATATTGCTTTTGAAAATATGGTATACATGTTATTACTTGTGTCTCTGCTCTCATGTGTTGTGTGTGCGATTTAAATACAGTAAGTTATTGCACTTGTATGATTCAGTATTTGTCCTTGTGATAATTGAATGCGATATACCATGGAAAGGTTTAATGCTATTGGGGTTGATAAATTGCTGGTGACATACAATTATGTTGTAGGTTACTGTTCATAATAAAGCCAAATAGGTTATGCATTCCTCAAGCTTTTAACATTATACAGATATATCTTTATTTTCATTGCATGGGTTCATACAACAAAATTTCCTTGGAGCAACTCAGTATATCATGCAAATAATTACGCCAACATTTGGGTTTTTAAACAAAATCACATCCAAATTACATTTTTATTGTTCTAAACTGTCAAGCACAATCTACATTTCTGATTTGTGTTATGAGTAGACCAATTGTTTTAAACTGCACACTGGCAGAACTACATTGGGTCATTTCTGTTGTTACAGTATGAATTCCCTCTGAATTTCACTGTCTTTGAAGGGACGTGAGCTCTGAAATAAGATCACAAGACCAACAAAAATTTCACACTAATAGAAGATGACAAAAATACACAATGCGCCCTTTCAAACCGCTGACATTGTACAGAGTAGATTAGGCAGTGTATGAGTGTATATTAACAGGGGATGTACTACAGCACTTATGAATGCTCTGGCAGCATTATGAAAGGTATAGATGGTACAACATTAGGTCATTTCTTTTCCACTATACTGAAACACAACAAGGCAATCTGACTTGTATCTCTTTATTTACCATCTATAAAATAAAAATAATACAATATACACATTTGTAACATAATTCTTGCATATACAATACACCTTCCAAAAGTAAAAAAAACTTCAAATAAAACATCACAAGGCAGGGTATTCTATTTTTTTATGTGTATTTTTTTTCGTCAATATTATAGCATTAACTTAAACAGATGGGTACATAATAACAATGATAAAAATCACACAAAAGTTAAAAGTACCAAAAAATGTAAATCAGGGAAAAACTGATTTTATGTTGTCATTGAACATCTTTCTCAGATGTGAAAAACATTAGACACATATGTTCTTCAGTTTATTGGGAATCAAAAACTCATCTGTTTATACACAGAGTATACAAAGAGTAAATAAACTACACTTAAGATGCCAGACAAACGATTAAAACGTTCAATTATCTTTTGTCACTGGACCCCTTAAGAGGTGTTTAGAGCTTGTTTTTAAATGTGTCCCAAATACATGGCTTGCTCAGCCTCAAATATAAAATATCTAAAGTATCAGACACCTTCAGTCTATAGTATATTTTTGTGACATTTCATTTATCATTAACGGAACACCAACTTTCAATATACATATTTATTGTATCTATTGTATCATAATTTTAATCTAGTGTGTTTTTTTTCTTTACAAACAGAACCATTTGAATAGAATGTGTATTACTGGTTCAAAGAATATTCCCAGTTCAAGCTTCCTAAATTAAAATTACTATATTAACAGTTAACTATCTTTCAGACATTTTATACTGTACATGAAGATGTACAGAAGATAAACTATACATGTACATATACTGTATAATGTACTTTTAAGATGCAGTAAGGCAGCTTTGCATTTAAGTTCATTACAGAGCTACCAGAACCCACAGGGTCTCCCGCAACAAAACACAAATCATCACCATAAGGCTGACCTTCCAGGTAATGTAAAACCACTAAATCCATGGATAAGGGTTTGTCATAATTTCCACCTTGCCAAGATATAACATATATACAGAGTACCAATCAGTGTAGACCAGTACAACAGCACTCATCAAGCAGGAGCAGGTTAAGGGTGTGTCGTTTTTTCCATGTGAAATGTAGGCTGTACAGCCCTTTCAGACTGCATTGTGATTAAGGGGGAGAGATAGATATATATATATATACACTGCCGTTCAAAAGTTTGGGGTCACTTAGAAATTTCCTAATTTTTGAAAGAAAAGCACAGTTTTCTTCAATGAAGATGAC
>JAODTR010005603.1:0-11282 GCA_025399935.1 Amblyopsis rosae
ACAGCGTTTAATTTTTGACCCACCCCCCCCCCCCCCACCCCCCCACCCCTTCCCAGCGCAAGAAGGCAGCCCTGCGGGAGCTGTCCGTCGGCCAGAAGGTGATCTGCAAGTACAAGAATGGCCGTTACTACCAGAGCGAAGTGACGGAGCTGACCAACGCCACATTCTACGAGGTGGTGTTTGACGATGGTTCCTATAGCGACAACCTCCTCCCAGAGGATATCGAGGTGAAATTAACACTGAATTGTTGTTTTTTTTTTTTGTCCCCATTTGGTTTTAAGCTGCTTATATACTGTCCAGACAAACACCGACCAACTCCAACCAGCACCAACTGTTGGTCCCATGTGCACACAGTCGATGTTAGTTGGCTGTTGGCTGGAGTTTTTAGAGTTTGACATGTCCAGTCATGTTGGGCGGAGTTGTAGAAAGTCTGCACGGTTTTCCAACCAACTGCAACATTCTGAGTATGTTCCCTTGACAACAAACCGTGCACAATGTCGGCGCATGTGATTTTAATTGAAGGTTAGCCACTTCGCCGCCAGCGTGATGATGCATCAATCAATCAATCAATCAATCAACTTTTATTATCAGACTCCGGGTCCATTAGAAGACAAACAGTTTCCAAAATCCTCATGCAGTCATCCTGAGGTTTACGTATGCTGGTCTTTTTAAACGAAACCCATAAAGGGGAAGTATAAAAAAAGAGTGCAATAAGCTCTAAAGAGAGTTATCTGAACATGGTCAGAAAATGTCCTAGCCAACATGTTAGCGACATTGTCTATACATGCCATCATCGTCAGACATTTGATCTGTTAAAACGTGCCCCAAATATTTACTTTTAATACTAACATCTAGCACTTGCCCATACAGAAATAATGTAGGAACGTCAAGATCCTCATCTGCTTTTGTTCTACACATCATGACAACACCTTTTTTTGCGTTGTACTTGACGTCATGTTCAACCCCATACTCGGCACATATGTTCAGCAGCTGCACAACTATCAGATGATTTATCAATTTATCATGCATCAAATTGCACAGAACAGAAATGGGGACAATGTTTTGCCAGTGCCAGGCTGCCAGCTGTTGCTCTGTTGTTGCTAGGGGCTCTGTTGCTCTGTTCACTGTTACGCAAAGTTGAACTCCGTTTGCCGCTAAACATTTTGCTTGCGGGTGTTATGCCGTTCTCCCACTCACAGACTTGCCTCAACCCGAGCGTGCACCGTGAGCGTGCACCGTGAGCGTGTTTGGTTTTGAATTTGCAGTGTCACAAGAAACAGACGATTATTTAATAGGGACGGCATCGATACGATACTGAGATCGGATGTTGGTCTGATACTGACTTAAATAGCTGGATCGTATCGGTGACAATTATGCAGTAACCAATCCATGGGGCTGATCCAATTAAATTAATGTACACTTGTAGGTCTACTGTCAAGCATCAGCCATGTCTAACCAGGCGACACTATCAGCAGCAGGTTTATAAAATGCATCCAAGTCCTAAAATAGAGATTGGCTGTAATTTACTTTGTTAAATTAAGTTTGCAAGTTAAATTACAAAGGGATAGGATCGGGATGGGATGGGTACTGTGTATCAGCTGATACCTAAAGTGCCGGTATCTGGGTTGTGCCATCTCTACTATTTAAGAGAATAATAGTTCTGCCGGAAGGGCTTGTCGATTTTCAATATTAATAAAGATGTAATGCATTTCAATGGCACAAATATGTAACGCTTCTGGTTTCATAAGTGGGCGTGTCACCAATGGCATTCTGCTGTGGAGGCTGACGTAGGCAGCGCCCAGACAGCTAGACATGCATTGCCTGAAACAAAGTCAAAACAGTTAAGTGCAGTAATAACATTGTGGCCTCAGATTGTTTTTATGAAATGTACTCAATGTGCCCATTATGGTAGAATCTGCGGACCTCCCCATTAACTTGCATGGAACGCTGGTCTGTTCTGGTCTGCATAAAGGGTGAAATGTTTGAGGTCACTTTCTGTTGTGGGAGCACCCTATGGCATTGAAAGACGAGGTGTCTATGTTTTCCAACCGCCTGCAAATAATTTGATTGACGCCTGTTTGGCCCGCCTTTGAAACTTTTCATTGTACAACATATAATCTATGTTCACATTGGCAATTGAGGTAATCTTGGCAGATGCTTGCAGTGAAGTGTTGAGGAGCAGATATGGGCAAGGCTTTTTGCTCAAGGATGCAGGTATATAGGCGCTGGGCTTGTTTGAACCCACAACCTTTCAGCAGGAGTAGATCACCCTAACTGTGTGTGTGTGTGTGTGTTCGTTCAGAACAGGGACTGTGTTCGGCTAGGACCACCCTCTGAGGGTGACATTGTTCAGGTGCGCTGGACGGACGGCTTGATCTACGGGGCCAAATTCGTAGCGTCGCATTCAATCCCCATGTACCAGGTACTGTAGCATGTCTCATTCATGCACCAGACACTGTAGCACTGCCAGCATGCATGCACGCACGCACGCACACACGCATGCACACGCATGCACACGCACGCACACGCACGCGCGCGCGCGCGCGCACACACTCAGGAAAAGGGGCAGGGCACACACTGCGTTTTTAAATAAAGTTGGTTTGCATATGATGTTCTTAGGAAGTGTCGATCAAATTGGTCATGAGAGGAGAACTTCTTTTTTATGTTGCATTTTGTTTGTGTGCGTTCACTAAGGTGGAGTTTGAAGACGGGTCTCAGATCTCCGTGAAGAGGGAAGATATCTACAGCCTCGATGAGGACTTGCCCAAACGAGTCAAGTCACGAATGGTAACTCCCCTAACACACACTGAAACCTGGGGAGAACATATTCCATTTGCTTCTGTAATTCAACTAAAACATCCAAGCCTCAAGTGTCTCAAGAACTAGTGTTAGCATGTCCACAAGGCAGGTTGCAGTCTGCATGTGCCCTCGTTCAAGCTGCTGTCATTCTGAGGCTTTACCCAGACATGAGTCGAGATACAGTGGAGCCCAGTAAATGCCTACATGCAATATGCATACTTCCTCAACATTAGCTCCTCCTGCTGACCTTTTGACCCCTGTATCACGGTGGGCCGCACCCAGACTTACAAAGCCTACAGTACATTTAATGCTACAGTAAGCGATTGTTACCCTGCACTGCGATTATGTAGCTGGCTGTAGCCAGGTGGCTTCGTAGCAAACACTCCCACCAGTGACGGTGGGCGTGTTTGCTCTGTCGCTGGTGGGTGTGTCTGCCCTGTCACTCACAGAGGTGCATTTGTGTGGCTGCCTTGCCACAAGCGTCAGCTAAACAAACTCATGAACAATCTGGGTAAATTGTAGATAAACTTATAAATGTATGTCCCGGTAAACGAACAGGCACACGGTTTCTCCTCCATTTTCGATTGCCAAGAAGATGGAGTCTACTCTCTGATTGTTTAGTCGCTACACCGCGTCACTGAAAATGTGAATAAAGTTCTCAGTCGCCAAGTCGCTAATACGTTTGGTCACATTCACCAAATACCTTGCCGTCCGCTAGTTATGCATGCTGGGAAAATACTGCAGTGTTTCTACACAGCTCTCCATCAGAAGATGGTGCAGACCGCACCACGTGTGGTGTGGGGGGAGCTTCTGAGGGAGCACCCTGGGGCGTTGAGGGGGGGGGTTTGATAAGAGTTCAAAAATAAACGAGCCTTCTCCTGATACTGTATTTGGCTTGACTATTTTTAAATGTGTGCGGTATCTCAGCTCGGCCTATACTTTCATGTTTGAGCTCAAAATGTAACTATATCTTGAAATGAAATTCCAACAGTGTATTTGTTGTCAACACGCGCCTCTCCAATCGACATGAAGAGCAGCTTTTGTGCTGGCTGAGAAAGCTGCAGGGTTGAGGGTTCTATTCCGCTCCAACACGCCAGCCACACTGGAGTGTCACGGTGCGTTTAGCACTATGACTGCGTTCACGCGGACGACAGTCTGGCCGCTTATCACTGGGAGTTTGACAAGAGACAAGCGGCCATCGCAAGAGAGCTCGGCGTGGTGAAAGCGGAGTGCAGGTCTGGTTCATGTCGATGCCGAGCGACGCGTCAAGGCGACAGCCAATGGGAGTGAGGGCAGCGCGTTGCCGGATCTAACGCGGCCTAACGGGTAAATGACCACGAGCCAGGGAACGATCGGCCCATAAGCAGCAGTCGCGCCTTCCTCGTTTGTGGCTTCTGGGTAGCTGCGGTGTCACCGCGGTAACGCCTCCCCCCCCCTTTCCCCTTTTCAGTCGGTGGCGTCTGACATGCGCTTCGAGATCTTCACCCAGAAGGACGTGAAGCAGACGTCCAAGCGACAGCGGGTCATCAACTCCCGCTACAGGGAGGACTACGTCTACCGAGCAATTGTGGAGTAGCCCCACCCCCACCCACCCGACAGCTTCCATAGCCCCTTTGGGCTCTCCTGAACCACGGCTGGGACTATTTGTGTGTGTGTGTGTGTGTGTGTGTGTGTAAGGACTCCACCATCTCCAAGTTGATGAATGTGTTGAGGTCGTGAACGGTCATGAAATGATCTCTCTTCCCCTCTTACTGTTGCCACGGTTATCCATGAAATCGATGTCATGTCATCATTCCCGTCTGCTGGTTCTCACTCACTTGTGTGTGTTGGGAAGCAATATCGTTCCCGTGACATTGTCCCTTAACACAACCACACACTGTAACCTCCCAGTGCTAATCTCCTTCTCTTAAATACCCATCCTGAGCAATAGCACGTCTGCTGTGACAACAGAAATGAACTATCTTAGGTTTTAGTGGCCTAAGTCTCAGGTTCCTGCTAATATGTCCATGAGAGGTTTGATTAGTGTTTCCGTTATTAATGTTGGCCCTTTTACATATGATGTTCATGTATGTGAGGCGTTTTAGGCGTTCAGATCATTGGTTGTTCCCTTCCTCTGTTTATCATTGCTTTGCTGTGCTTTAACAATCGCCAGAAGACCTCAGATCTATTTATTTGTTATACGGGCAGCTTGACTTTCAGGCTTGCTGTCCTTTTGTTGTTAAGTCACTGTCGGGACCGGAGAGTGTGAATGTTTCTTGAAGTTGCTCTTTTCGCGAATAGCACTTAAATTGTATTTTTGTTGTTGTTGAAAGGTTAGACTTAATTGCTTAACTGTAACTTTACAAACTAGGATACTTTTTAGACTAGTGGGCATGGTTACACCCACATTCAATGTACCTTGTTGAAGCTTTAAAGGACAATGCCAGCATTGTGTTTATTTATTTTCATCATATTACCACACTTATAAACAAAAACCATGACATTTTCCATAGTCAGTGCTCAACGGTGGGACGATAACATTTTGGATCTTTCAGTTTGTTACCTTTTACAATAACAGAAATATTAAATGAAACTTCACCTCATCCTAAACGTTATACTTTGATGTTAAACATGAAAACACAGAGAGGGCAGATTTTCCTGTAGTCCCACCTATCAACCTGTCCGTTTTCCATGGTTACTGTGGTCAGACCTTGGTTTACGTTGGGCCTGTGTTCAGTGCAGAACACAAACCCAAATGCACTCTTTGTAAACTTAACAATTGTCAAGTAAAGATTGGACTGTGAAAATGGAAATGTTTTTGTGTTTTATTTTTATAACCTGTAATAACATTGGATGTGAGAAGTGACAGTGCAGCTTCAAGTTCCTGAAAGTATTAATATAGCCATGCTAGTGTAGACAGACATAGCCTACCATATGTGAGATGAAGCAGACTATTTTGATACGCTGGCATGTCACCTGGCTGACTCTTAACGTCAATGCGCTCACTAGTATCTGTCTGTTTTGAATGGGGGTGTGGCCTAAATGCTGCAAGATTTTGCTAGGTGGTGCAGAAGCAAACACTTCAAAGCAAAACACCTTTCCAACACAGGTTTTAACCGCAAGGGCACTGGGAAATCCCAGACACAACATTGCACAATGTCTAAATTACAGATGTAGACTATATCGACTAAGATGTTGAGGAATGTGTTTCTATTTCAGTTCCGTTGGTTCCAAATACTATCAGCCAAATGTATCATGCTTGTGTCATGTTAAGTATAGCTTGTGTTTCTTAAATTAAAACTAGGGTGGAACAGCAAATATAACGACATCTGGTGTAAACCGCTTGTGCTGTCTCTCGTGCACAGGCTAAAAAAAGTGCAAGCAGTATCTAAGGCTAGGTGAAGAGCAGGTGTGGTGCCCTGCCCTCTCCGTTTCACCTCCAGACCATAATGAACGTCTGCTGGCAGACGGGCAGCGATACAGGCATTGAAAGAAGCGGCCGGTCCGTATTGTTTGCAACAGCTTCCTCTCATTCTTCTGGCAGTTGGGAACATGTAGGCCAGGCCTACGCAAAACCTAAACGAAGCAAATGTGGTTTTGCTCTCTAGTAAATATGCTACACGTCAGGTTCCAAAGCAGCGGGAGCTGGGCTGTGGGATGGACAACATTCACATGACTGCAATTGTTGTGGTTCACAAGGTTCACATGATTGTAGGTTATAAGCTGGCTAAATCACACCTGTCTGTGATTGTAGTGTTCCGAAACCTGTTCCAATTGTTAGGAACAGTGTGTCTACAGTGGATATGTCAGCATATTCCCGACTTCAAATTAAATTTCAGAAAGGATGGGGGGGGTGAACGTGACCATTTCTACTGCAGGTGTTAATGGTGACTGATCAATATTGAACAAATAGGGGTTTTCATATGCACCATATAACGGGTCCCAAATATGCAGTTTGACTTTACTAAGTCACTGAGCAACCGTTGCCGAGCCCAGTTGCGTGCAGCAGAATTCATAGAAAGTGTTGTTCAAGAACGCTGTCAACGTTTCGAGGAAACGTTTACCTACTCGTCCAGTAAAGGTTCCCTGTATTGAACACACCCTGTATGTGACGGAGCATTTTGCGGATTTTAAGTTGCATATTTAAAACCATATTCTTCGAATATGGAAGCCATAGCTTGTAGTTTATGGTATTTGGAGCTATTTAGAACATCTACAATTATGCCCTAATACTTTTGTATTAGTGGCTTTGAGTGGTCTTCTAATAAGGATCATACTGTCTTCCATAGGGATGCAACTAAACAATGGGCTATGGGGGGGGCTCATTAATACACATGTTTACTTAAATAGCCCTTAATCACATTACAGTCTCAAAGGGCTTCTTTACAAGACCAAATTTCACATAGAAATAAATGACATTCCTTAATTGCTCCGACCCTGGGCAAGAAAAAACTTGAATTAAAAACCACGTGGGTGGAAAAGGTAAGAAACCTTGGGAAGGGACCACAGTAAGGAATCCATTTCCAGCACAGTTAGGATGCAGTAGTTGTCATGTGGCAACATGAATTAGCAATTATGCCTATACACTGAAATACATGTATGTATCATGTTGCACTATGATACAAGTGTAGCCTATCTAAATTAAATAATTTAAAACGTGGTAATGTGAACGTATTGCGTGCGCTTACGGAACGCTCTGGTGTCGTGTGAAATCAGGGAGCACGTTCTAAATGACCTTAATGACGGCTGTTGAACTGGGATTGTGCCGCAGTGCTCGTCCTGAATACGGAAACGCTGACCTGACTGCAATTTCCTTTGCACATCCTGCCGTTCAACATGTTTCTCTCGGAAAAGGTTGATCTCTCGACCTCAAATCTTCAGGGGACAGAGCTTGGCTTTCTGTGTTGCTGTTTGATTAACAGCAGTTGAACAGTATTCATTTATTTCTTTTTAAATACGCCTAAAGCAGTGAGAACTGCAGAGAAGCGTCCCATTTTTGCTTCCATAGAAATGCATTACAATCAGACATTATTTAAGGACTTTGTTACAAGGCTCTATTATTATTCAAATATGGTTAAATTGAGTCAAATAGCCTCACCCACCCAGAATAGTATTTTACTTGCCCAGTAGTTAAAGAATAGAGAACATGTTGATTAATCTCAATTTAAGGAGTTTATATTGTGTAATTATGCTTTTTGGAGATTGTATGCACAGTGTTTTAGTATATAAGATATGAAATTATATAACTACTAGTTATTATAACTATGTCTTCAATAAGTAGAAGAGACTGTTTTCTAATTTTGAATATAAAATGGAATTAATGGTTATTATTTTGATTGTTTAATTTCAAATGTAAAATTTTTCTGTTTCAGTGGCGTACTTTTGTTCACCTTCAATATTTTGGGTGAGGCCAGTTGAGGAACGTCCAATATTTGAGATGATTTCAAAAATCGTCTAACTGTGGCTTCAAACCAGCAGAAGTTCCTGACTGGTTAGGGTTAGAGCTTTTCCCTATTAGGCCTACTGTATATTATACGCTATAGGGCTATTGCCCAAATCATATTGCTTTGCGCGACCCCCTGCAATTACACAATCAATCAATCAATCAATCAATCAATCAATCAATCAATCTACCCCATCCTCGGTTAGCCACTTCCCAGTAAATCTCCCAGTCTGTCAAAGTTTTAATGTTTTATGTTAAGAGACAGTGTCATCCACAGAGTTGATGCTAGCCATTGCCCCCTGAACACAGGTTCATGTGAATGCTTGTCAGTGAAATGGGAACGTCCATCTATCTGGACGTAGCCTCATAGACTATAACCTCCACTTCTTGACAGATTTTCCAGCTAAAATTAAATGCATTACGGAGACATAGCTATTGATCAAGCAAGCCAATTAGACTATGGTCACCTGGAAGCATATTATGCAATTATCTTTGCACTCTATTGTTTACCAAAATAGCATAGAACTATTGAGAAATAATGCAGCATGTTTAATTCAAAACGTAAAGCATGTGAGCCATGATGCATTTAGACAGACATTAATTTCATTGTGGAGGAATTTGCATTAATATAAATTTAAACTTTTTCTTAATAGTTGATATAGACTGATCTAAAATAACCTGCCAAGTCATATTTAGCCAGTTTTAGTGCTCATTATGCCTACATTCAAAACTCTGCTTATCCAGAATATATGCATAATAGCCTAGCATATTGTATACCTGCCATTTAATGTTTCTCTGCAGTCTCCTGACATGTCTGTGTACATAAAATTGCACAACAAAGTAACTTGAGAATATAGTCTACTCTGTATACGTTCAGTATATAGGCTACAGTAGCCTATCTTGTATGGTGAACAGTGATGAACTAACTGCTTTGTGGAAAAGTTTTAAGTAGTAGGAGGCATATGTTCATGATAAGAAATATAACCTAATGGAAGTGAATGGCAGGTTAACACACTGCTCCCCTACCAAGAAAGAGGCGTTAAATTGTGACGCAGGTCTGCGGGAAGGCTTAATTGAGGTAAGTAGAATAAATAAAATGTACAACAAAGCACATACACATTTAGTTGAGATGACACAGATTTTTTTCTTATTTTTTATACAAAAATATGTCAACGCCCTCGCTTCCAGATAGTTACATCATTTCGATAACATTTGCTGTTCTGATAATTTGTGGACGTTCTGGGAAAGTGGTGGACATAATTTACATTTAGGCTGCATCAGAAGAAGCGCCAGTCAGCGCATAGCAAACATGATATTGAAATGTCACCTGGGCTAACTTGGTTATTATATAGGCTGCATTTAACAAAAATCCTCCAAACAGTAGCAGCTAAAGCAGACTAAATACAAGTCAAGTGCAGTGTCTTCAGTGTTTTAAATGGTAAATAGGTTTATACATTTTTATTTATAAATTACTTAAAATATTCCATTCTTCAAAAATAAATGACACCTTCCTCATGTAAAACGATGGCATTGTCTATGTCTGTTGTGTACAGAATGAACCCTGATATGACAAGACCACATGGACAACAGAGAATAATATATCAGAGACAATACAGTTACAAATCATTTTATCCAGATAAAAACACAAACATTATTTTTTCCCCAACAAAACAGACTTGCTTTACACTACTTACTGTACAATTGTAATCAATAATGATTACATGGACTTATTTTCTAGCCTGGCCCGGCCTGACTATGCTTTCAGGATGGGGCGATATATTATTGTTTATCGCAACAAAAATACTAGCGATGGTGAATGTCCATTATCGGGATAATCGTGAATATCATCACATAAGCATTAATATTTTCACAAGTGACGTACAGTCCAACTGTAATGATTTACTCATGTATTTATTAGCCTGCATCTTCACAGTCAATCATCACTATGGTTGAAAGCTCGGCTTGCCCATTGTGCCCTACACGTAAAAAAGATATATCCGATTTGTTAAAATACTGGTTTCAAAACAAGAAAAACATTTCAAGTGATTCCAGTATGTTTTAGTGACATTTTTAGAGTTTAATAATATAACAAATAAACATGATAATATCGTCTATCGCAATTATTTTGGTCAGGATAATTGGCTCTCCCAATTAGCATTTCCGCAGCACCATCAGGCAAGTGACATGACAACACACGTTTGCTCTACTAAATGAAAAAAACATCACCCGGGCGGTAAGTATTACTTTAAATTGCTTATTGTTCAGTGTAAACATTGTGTGTGTTTGTTCTCTGCGCACTGGCCTGAGCTTGAAATCTGTGTTCATGTGGGTAAACTGCGCAATCAAGTGTGCGTGCGTGTGCGTGTGTGTGTGTGTCCGTGTGTGTGTGTTGAAAGGGGGGACGCAGCCCAAAAGACACGTCCCCGCAAACGGAAGAGGTCATGTGTTTCCGCTTCCACTCTTCCTCTGGCTTTGTGCCAAGCAGCCGTGTGAACGCCAAGAAGCAGGGACTCGAATTAAAGAAACCTGAGCAGGTGTGGAGAACGGGCATATCGATCTGCTGCTGTTCCATAATGTGATGCAAGCAGCATTATCAAATATATATTTTTAAAAAAAAATACCCCATCTGGGAATGAACATAGCCTAATGTACAAGGGATAGTTACGATATTACAATTCCCCAGTGGTACCTTAGGGATTGTTCACCTCACATAACGATTGCATATATGACCAACTCGTATTGCAAATTGCTGATGGCCGTTATTGTCCGCTATACGGCGAAGACCTACGCTTTTATTCGATCATGTCTTTGTGAAACGGGTGAGAATCGGACAAACGTAGATTATTTTACAATTTTGCCAGGTTATATTTCCATATATAGCCTATCTAGATAATTAAAAATAGGCCCTATTAGCATTTGGCCGCTAAACACCATATAATTCACGGTTACTAGGAAACGTTTAGCAAAAAATGCATAGGCTATCCTATTGTGGCGACCCTGGCTTCAGGACCGTAATAGTTATGTGTTATAAGGGCAGTACTAACCTGGGAGGGGTTAGGGG
>JAODTR010005604.1:0-11282 GCA_025399935.1 Amblyopsis rosae
TTGTTGTGTGACAGGTTTCACGAATTGTGTGACAAATTATGATTTTGTGTGTTAGCGGTTGAAAAAAACTGTAAAAGACTACATATTACCTTTTTGAAATCACAGAATAATAATTCAGTTAATGTATAGGCATTAACATTTAAACTGGAAGACAGGAAACAAAATAACTATTACTGCAACTGTGGTGTCACCACAAAGAGTTAAGGGACACAAACACACATGCCAGGCACACTGCATATGAAAACACACAGTAGGCTACACCTCCAACAGGCTGTTTTTGTAACAGCGCCAGAGAGGTAAAGGTTCTTGTCAGCATTTAGTGTAAAAAATGCTACCGAGGTGCTGAAATTCCCACAGTGTGTGTGTGTGTCAGTCTGCACATGCTAACGTATACAGTTAAACATCTCAATGTTGAGAAAATGTCTTTGCACAACCTGAAGTATGCAGTGTCAGCAGGGCCCTGTCACTCATCCCATAGTGGTCAATATATTAAGAGTGGTCGAGCAGACATCCACAGTTTGCATGACAAGTTTTCGCTGAAAATACATGCAATGGAGAGAGGAAAAAGAGAAAAAAAAAAAAACAATTGCCTATATCTTATTACTGTAATTCTTCAGGGACAGAGAAATCCTTTTCAAGCCGTCCTATTCCAAAGACTGTCATCTTGTATCTTGACATAAGACAGACACTCCATATTTAATAAAATGTTCCCGCTTAAATGAAATGCAAACCTTTATTGTCTACTTTATTTCAGGATCAAGCTGAACTGATTGTTTTGTTCAGTTTTTACTTTATTCTCCCCTCAACATTTCAAATACTTGATATACAGTATATTTCTGAGAAATGAGGGCTATGTTAGATTCAAAACAGATATTTGATTACTTTTCACATCTCACCTACAGTATTTAAATGGAGGTTATAGTTGTGCTAGCCAGGGAAACCAGACCATAATAACATTTTGGTTAGAGCTGACCATACCTTAGACTCTAAAATTGACTCAGCTAAATGACAAGCAAGCAAGATCACTACATTCACATAACTGCATTTATACAAAACGGGTACACAGCCAGGTCGTTTACATGTAGTGAAAACGTGGATTGTGAGTTGCATGGCCCATGTTAACTGGATATTTTTTTTACCTGACCATAAACAGTAAATGTCCTGTATGAAAGCTGTGCATGTGTTACAATAAGTTAAATTGTTATTGTTACAGTAATGAATGCTTGCCTAAATGTTTAGGCCAAGGTATTATGGTTTGATATTATAGTATTACACTTTGCCAATATGTTTTTCCGATGTTTGTGCTGCTAGGATGTGTAATTACCCTGTGTTTGTATGTGTGTGTGTGTGCATTTTAATTTAAACATTATTTACTTTCATAAAATTATTCAATTTATTTCTTAACATTTTTGTTTGTTTATCTGTAACGATCAAAGATCAAATTGACAGAGATTATCTCATTGCATAAGATTGGTAAATGCTAGTTTGCTGTGCCTTATTGGTAGTCCATAATATTCCTGTGTAACAATGGCTACGTTTTCATGTACACAATGTTCTGGTTTTTGCCCTCCAAAAATTATAATATTCCTAAACAATTTATATGTCTTGAAATGAATGTTCCACTAACATGTCTGTTTACATTCAGCTGATTTAAATAACTTAAAGGTTTTTAACGCCTTTAACGTCTTAACGTCTTACAGAGGAATTTCCTTACTTTTTAAATTGCATTACTCCTATAAACTATAGAAAAATGCAACAGTTGGAGCCGCTTTTTGCTAATTTGTTTTCTGCACATATCTGACCATAAACAGGCAAGAAACCCAATGTTGTAAAATGCAGTAAAAACCTTACTTGAAACTCATATTTCACTATCTGCTGTATAATGTACATGCTCCTAAAACTCAAATAATATCGGCATATTCCAAGTGTCTTAATCGGACAATGTTAAATTTGGAATAATGCCTAATTCTGAATATCCAAATGAAATTTGCCCTTTACATAACCCCTATCCAATTCTGAATATTGCCACTCAGAATAATAGTGGAATACTGTGCATGTAAACGTAGCCATTGTCAATAGAATCATGTCTAATACATTTTCCAGGCCTCAACATTCACACAAAAGCTCCTTTTCATGATTTATGAATCATGTAAAAAGATGAATAATCCAGGAAGAGCAATGACTTGTCAAATTACATCTAATGTAAAATCTATAAACAAGAGAGACCTGGGTTTCATCACCAATTTACCTATCCGAAGCCCCGCCCCTTTTTGCATATCCTCCAGTAACAGTTCAGCATTTTTTGAATCAAGCAGAAACTCCTTCAACTGTCTGTTTTCCTGTAATAACCTATTATATGTTGGACAGGTGAAAGTAACTTTGGGCCATTGGTTGCTAGGTAGATAATTGGGTGTACTGGGACATCGGTATGGTTCTTAGCGAGTATTGGGTTGTTGCTATGCTATGCTGTCAGTATAGGCAGCACTGGGTGTTGCTACTTGGATACTAGGGTTTGCATAATTACATTGTTTATAATATAAATTGGTGCTTGCTAAGGTGTTACCGGGTGGATGGTTGCTACAGTGTTACTGTACAGTGTTTTAAAATGGTTGCGAGGTTGTAATAGAGGTTGGCTGTCTACATGTCATATGTAGATTCTGTAGAACAACTATCCCATTAAAGGTGAATTCAAGGTACCCAAACATGGTCCAATGGAAGTGCTCTGTGGCCAGTGATAGAAGATTGTGGCTGGACTGCGCCGCGCCCAGTAGCCAACAGTAGAGGTCTGTGGTTGCACTGGGTAGCTCCTAAGTGAACCCGTACAAGCGCAAGAATGTGAAGCAGAGTGTTGGTTCAGAACAGCAGGCTGTCTCAGCAACTCTTTTCTTCAATCAATAAAGTTTAAAAATCAACGTAATTATTAAATACAATGGCGGCTTTTTACTTATTCTCGGTGCAGACATACTGCAACTTTGCCGCTGAGCTTTGTAGATGGAAATATGGCAGTTTGGCAAGAGAGCCTCAGTTCCGAACCTATCAATCTCTCTTCTTCTAGTCATCTTACCATACAGCCATGCTGGTTTTGGACAGCACTATCTTTGGCCTAAGAAGAGGATTACTTTGACCCACCATGCCCCCCCCCCACACCACCCTCTCTCTCTTTCTCTCTCTCTCTCCCTCTCTCTCTCTGTGTCTCTCTCTCACACACACACACACACACATGCACATACGCACACATACCGATGTGAACATATGAAAAATATCACGGGCAGACCACCTGGTATATTCTGTGCCTGGCCAGAGGAATAAATCTTCCCTTCTCCATCAATGAGGTGCAGTGTATATACTGGGTGTGCGCTTAGTCCCTCACTCACATATCCCAGCCATTAGACAGTTGTGCTGGTCAGGCTCCAGCCTTCTGCAGACTGTAACACTGACTAAAGTCCCATTCATGGTGATGGTGCGGTGTGTTACAACTTTGTGTTTCACAGCTGTGAAACATGGACAAACCTGAAACCATCTCCTTGTTCAGATGACCCTTTAGGTGTTAATCCTATACATCATAACCGGCTGTGTCCTAGAATTACAAAGAATTACAGCACGTAAACACTTTTAGAGCGCACGTCTTTCAGTCTTGTGGAAACCGCCTTGATTTCGTAAACTCAGATTTTCTCCTGGAGGCCAAACTGAGGTTTGAGTCAGGTAAGCTCTGCCAGCTCCAAGTGCATGCATTAGATGGAAAGCCGTCTGCAGTGTATGTGTGTGTTTGTGTTTGTATGCAAGCCAGTGATTGAACTGCACTCTAAACAAGCAGTTTCACACCAAGGTGCGGAAACACAGCTAAGAGGCTGTGGCCCTCACATGTTGCATGCTTCTGTAGACCCAAGACTCTGGGTCACACATACTGTACCATTTTAAAAACGAACAGTGTAGCTTCTATTATGGAGTGGCCGACAGTTTCCTGGACACTGATTTGAGAAGCCATTTTTCTGTCTGCGTCTGCTGTGTTGCTCTGGTTTAGTGGGCTGTACTAAGGACTTATTGTAAGTAGTGCAAATCCAAGCATCTGGCCATAAATGAGTGTAGAATGAGCGTAGAACCACTCCAATTTCATCTTAATACCCAAGAGGACAGGAAGAACTATCACGGCCCGTGTCCTCTCTGACGTTTCCCTCATTTATTTGTGCTTTTCTTGTAACAGCACACATGAGTACTAGCCATCCATCTGACAAATGTCTCTCACAACGGCTCTTTCTCTGCATCCTACCTACTGCTCTCTCTCTCTCTCTCTCTCTCTCTCTCTCTCTCCTGGCAGGTGCTGACAGAGCTCTCTCTCTCCCCACCCTGACCTTTGACTGCATCTCCAGACTGGCTCATTTTGATTGTGATCGCTGGTGACATCCCGCTTCATTTCCTTGTTCACTAGATTTGCCGCTTTGATTATGGCATGGGGCCTGGTTAGGATTGGCGGCATATAATGGCTTTGCTCTGATTGCCCACAGACTGGATCCTCCCTCCCTATTGTTCTGCTTGTACAGCTTCATATGACAGCACTCTATCTTCTCCCTGTTACGCTGGGAGCAGCAACACCTAGCTCTGTCAGAATACTCCCAGAGTGCCTATGTTGTTCAGCCCTGAAATAATGCATTAAAGCCAACACGTTTCCAGTGTGTTTACCTCTCCAGCATGACAATAACACCTTAACACCTCAAACATCCACAGTTTGCACCTGACACAAGCTTTCCTATGACCGTGAGGCATCTGTTTCCATAGCACAGCCTGATCCTGACATATCTCTGGAATGCTTTATTTCCTTCTCGTTCCATTTCATTCTCATTTTGTTATCATTCATCACCACTGCTGGAAAGAGAGCATTCACCTTCATAAACACTCCTTATTTCGCTGCAGGCTTTCAATGTGAAAATGGAACCTTTGGCATAATGTGAATCCTCTGTGCTGATACACAATTGCTTTCATTCTTCTGTTTTAATTTTCTACTTTCCAGATATATATTTTTAGAGTCACTAACTGTGTGTGCTTCAGATAGGAATGTCTGTATTGCTATTGCCTTCAGCATTCAACCCACTATGCAGCTAACATGGTTTCGCAATTCAAGTGTATCTACAACCCAGTAAAGATAAAGGTAATTCTCTCACTTCCATCTAGAATAGAGCTTCCATTTGTCACTGGCACTTACAAACAACACAACCAACCAGGTTGGGGTCAGTGACTGGCTCCAAGTTATTGACCCCCATGTGAGCCAACACATTTTAGATTCCCTGTTTCTGAATGTTCCAAATGTCCAGATTAGACATGAGACCACAGGGCCCCTGCCTGAGGAGATAAGGCTTGTGTGTGTGTGTGTTATATTTTTCTTCTTCTATTTTTTCACAAAATCACTATTTTTTTTTAAAGATCGTTATAGAAATAAATGTATGGACATAATTTCATGTCATTGTTATACATTGTTTATTTTACTTAAGTATTTATATATTACTATTCTGCTCTATTAAAATTATTATTATTATATACAAATAATGTTCTTTCTCAGTTAATTTTTCCACTTTCTCTCTCCAACCATCTGATCCATGCTGATTCATGCTGATGGATGGTATGTGTGCCAGCTTGTGCCCATCTAGATGAAGAAGGCAAGGCCTTTGTGGGCTAACATGGTGACATAGTGGCCAACAGATAGATGCCCCTTTGTCTCTAGGGGTATAGAAAACGGCTGGCTTGATCTCCAGAGCCCAAATATTGCTGAAGGCCACCCTGGATAAAGCATGGCTAACACACACTGTACATGTATCAAGTCCATGCTGACCAAGGCATTTGACCTACAATAGATTCTTCTATATTTTAATTTATTAACTTCATAATACACGCATACACATGCACACACATGCACACACGCATACACACACACACACCCTAATTAGCAGCATTTCCAAATGTGCTGTCATGTCAGAGCTCAGGGCAGGAAGGTCTTTCATAAAGCACTTCAAAGACACAGAACTGGCACCGCCAGAGATCCTTGGGCTGATACACAGAGAAAGGCAAGAGGAAAGGAACTAGGAGTAACAGAAGAGGCGGATATACTCCCCAAATTGCTTTCCAGAAAGAGGCAGAGACCTTTCTTTCTTTTTTCTTTCTTTCTTTCTGTCACCCACTGTAATCTACTGTATTTGTGACAGCTGATGCAGAACGTCCTTGCTACATGGAGAGCAATTGACAGGTAAGTTTCTGCCCTTAACCACAGGTGTATAATGTAATCATGTAATCAGCACATACAGTATATAGCAGTTCCCTACCATGTCCGTATATATCTTTACAGAGAGAGCTACGTGACATAGACACAGAACACGTCTGTGGTGAATGACCACACACGTACAAATGGGTAAGAGAACCAACATACTTGCTCCTTGTTAGGATTGACTCAAGTAGCCAGCAGTTTTGGGAATATGTGGGCAATGCTCCTTACACTAGAGTTGTTTCCAAGGTTACACTCTTACAACATGCACACTCGTGCACACACACAACTGTGTGTCAATGTGGTTATGTGCACATTGTATGTGTCTGCTTCGGAACATGTGTGAGCTGTCTTGTCAGTGCAGGGGTTCCCAAACTTTTCAGCTCGCGACCTCCGCATAATAACAGTGGCAGACTCGCAACCCCCACTATCCGCAGATGTGGTAGAAGAATAACAGCCATAATATTATTTGATAGTTTTTTTTATATAGGCTAGTAGCAAAGTAATGTATAAACTGTACTACTACTAACAATTATGTCTAAACTATGCCATTTTAAAATGGCACTGATAATGCCTGACGTTGCCCTTCCGCCAGAAATAGAGCACGCTGCAGACCTGGTCTTCCTATTGACTCCATTATCGAGGAGCCCTTTTAAGAGCCTCCAAGCTGTTCGAAGAGCTTTTGCGGTCTGTTCATATGTCTGCTTTTCTCTGGCCTTGTGCGAGGAATGTGGAGGACTCTATCTGACTCTGCTGTCCCGGGTCTGTGTTTGCCTCACAGGCTCTCTCATTTACTGCCTCTCTCTTCCTCTGTATTTTAGCCTCCATCTCTATTTATCTATTCTTCTATTAACATTAATTCAACAGCTTTCTCATGGCCTCCCAACCCCGAAAAGCTATTTAGTGGTATGCAGGTGTACGGCACTACAGGGTCTGTGAATATATCAGTAATAGTAGTAAAAAACTAAATAAAAGATCCCCTGTGCTGATTTAACATGGATGTGTTGACACAAATCAAACAGAATATGCGCATGTTTGGCCAACTCTCAGCCCTCTCTCTGTTTCCAATTAATCGTTTTAAATAAATAGTGTATGTATTAATTATAGCTCTGAAACACAAGACAGGTATTTATTAAAGACAGACTCAAAAGAATAGAAGATGGATATATTTACTTTTCCTTTATTATAATTTTAGTTTTTTGCAACATTCATGAAATAAAAAAATGTATTTGGCTGTTCATCTCAATTCTCATTACATGTAAAACAAATGACAGATATCGTATATCAGATAAGCAGTCACTGATTAATCTTGTCTTTATCAGGACTATTTCCTCTCAAACACCATAACTGCACAGCTCTGAGAGAATGATATTGCAGCATTATACTGGGGAGCAAGAAATTAACAGCTTTTTGTTGGGATTAAGGCAACGCGCCCTTACACAACTCCAAAAAGTTTGCGTTTTAATGATTCTGTCATTAACCCTTAATGTCCACAAGAGGGGGCAGAGTTAATTTAAGTTTTAAGTTAAGTTGGAAAGTAAATGACCGCCAATCTCTATTTTAAGATTTAGATGCATGTTAGAAGATTGCTGCTGATAGTGTGGCCTGGGTAGGTTAGGCTTGGCTGATGCTTGACAGTAGACCTACACGTGTACATTCATTTAATTAGATTAGCCCCATTGATCGGTTTCTACTGTCCAATTGCCACCAATACCGATCCAGCTATTTTTAAGTTACTATCGGACCGATTTCCGATATCAGTATCGTATCAGTGCCATCCCTAATTATTTTATGACTGCAGTCATTTCCATATGGCAATGCTTACTCAGCACAATGTGAGAGCTTTTATTTGAATAACTTCCCATAAAGGCTAACTGAAGGGATAGGTAGTGCTGATAGTCTGAGAGACCTTTACTGTACTGTTGACTGTGCTGTATTGTATGCCTTGCCACTCTTCAGCTGTAAGCTACTCATGTTGCTCATTGTGACTAACTGATACATCTTCATCTATCACCAGCAGCCAGATAACTAGCAGGTGGGTGGGAGGGTTTGCTGGGTGGCTGATCATGAAATACGTGTATTTGTATTCATATACACACCTGGCTACGACATGTAAATCCCGAGCCAAGCTGCACATCAAAACCTAGAAGGGGGGTTTTTGCTTTCATTTTCTTCCCTTTTTTCCGTGACAGGCTCATTTCTCTATGACCCAACTACATTACAGAGCACGTTATCATGGGGCAATATCCAGAGGCTCACGCAGACTGTGCTGTCAGGCTTGTGGTCTGAGTTGTAGCTTACACTGTGTGCACCTCTTTAAGCTAATATATGGTATGTTTGAGTATGGCTACCTGCAGGTACTGTATACTGTTTGTGCAGTATGAGATGTACTGTAGATGATTTATTTATATACACTCTGACATTTGTATATGACACAGCACTATCTGAGGATTACTTACATACACAAAATGTTTTCTACAATGTTAATAAGTGCACCTACTCATATCCGTATGATGTGAGTAGGCACCTGATTCTTACCATTGTACCTGAATGAATCGTATTTCAACCCAGAAAATGTTCTGGGCAGTGTTTCACAAGAGGAAGACACAAGCAGATCACCCACAAATAGTCCATCCCCTATGTTCCTCAAATTGTTACCTCTGCAAATGAGAAGCAGACATTAGCCTATTAGGCCGGCACATTTAAAACATGAAATGAGGAATAAACTCAATCTGCTGTCATAGCACATGCTGTATAATGACCTAATATATGTCCTGTAACCAAAGAATATAATCACTTCATTACATTATTTACGTTAATCCTGGTTTGTGCGCCCAGATGACTGCTATTAGCTTGAGTTAGTTATAGTCAGAGCACGTTGCAATCACTTTCATGTACAGTTTTGTCTTGGGGGGATATTGATACTGCATTTGATGAATTACACATTACACAAGAGATGAAAGAGCACAAATGTCATTCAACCTCATTTCTATGGCACATGGCAAACCTAGTACCTAGTCATTCAGTGGGCAAGGCAGAAAACAAGGCAGCAACTGTACTGGAGCTCACAGACCCATACTGTGTGGTGAAATTAACATATTGTTATTCATAAACACATTTCCACCGAATGGAAATATAATTATAGCAGAAAGGTTCGCTTTCACAATGTATTTTTAGCCCGTTGTTTCACTAGACATGATACTGTTGCAAGCTAAGGTGTGTGAAACCATGGCAATGAACCATACCATACAATACATGCGCTTGTACATGCTGTGGGTTCCACTAGCTCATAGGGAAGCTATGTGGCCCAGTACTAAAGGCCTCTTCCCTATAAAAGTCTTTCCACATGTCTTAGTATGTTAATGCCTCAGAAAGCCTGCCACCACATAGCTCAGGCTAAGGCTAAGATGGTTCATCCACAAATAATGTGAGAAACACAGTTGTAATATCACTAAGATATAGCTACAAAATATGGTTGGACATGCCGTTCAAACAATCGCATAAATAACTGCAGCAATGAAAGCGTCACTGATTATTAATTCATCTACAGTATATTAGCATTGTGTCTGATTCAGCTTGGCAGCCATCTCACGTTTACTGTATGTCTTTAAACAAAGTCAAAAAGTGTCTTTACAGTATATGGCAGCAAATCAATATGTGTCTAAATGAACTGTGTTGGCTCAACCCACTCCTCTTACCCAGTTCCTTCTGGCACTGAGCATAGAACCACACTTTTGGACAGTAAAAGGAATCTTTTCGGTGGGTCAGTGAAATATATGTGAACTGTCCTCTTTGGTGCTACAGGGTTGAGAACAACAAAGATTTGTTGTAAGCTTTTTTAATCAAAATGGTGGGTTCTGACTTTGTCATTTTAGACATTTTCATAAATACAGCCTTTCATCACTGCAGTAAAAAGGCTGAGATCAAGGGTTTTAGCTCCATAATGCATTTGCAGCATCATCACAAAAAAAAAACACTGGTATTTGCACACAGTGAAGCCTGTTTATGACAGAGATAGTCAAGTCATGCTCCCATGTCGATCCATGCAAATGTGTGAAATGTAACTCTGCACGCGGTCCCTCAAAGCAGATCAGAATGACAGGGGAATTTTACTTGTGTTTGCTGTTATTCTTCCTTGCTACTAAATTAACACCGTTGTCACTCACAAGGGATTAGAGGCACGCAAATCACATCTGCCGCGTTTCGCTGTTCCCTTCCCTGTATTCGTGTCTCCATGTTTCTTCCCTTAATTTTTTCTGATGGCTCAAAGGCACTAAAACTCCCGATGTCTCTCCCTTGATGTGAAATGTATTAGAATAAGATCTATTTCGCCCCCAGTGTGTCATTCTTGCGTCTATCACACGGGCATCGCTTCTTAGATCTCACATAATCATTTTAGCCTCCACACAGAGGAATACATTGGGATACAACTGAATATACATGCGCTCGCTATTTCTCCTGCTTTTCAGGCCTGGAGGTCTGTTGCATTTTTGGATAAGAATGAGGAACGGTCATGAAATCAGATGTAGGGTATTACACAGAGGAAGTTTTCCATCACCTCTGATTGGAGTTTGGCCCATGCTGTAATAGGGAACATGTTCAGTTCATCCACTGGGCTTTATCTGCTTGGCAAATTCTTCTGTGCTCTTCTACTATAGAGTCCCTGTTATTCCCTGAAACAAAATAATAAATAAATATATATAAATGCTGGAGCTCAATCTCTTGTGAGTCCTTCTTCTATTTCTTATTGGTCACACATGAATCTGTTCTTTCCTCATTCCTCACCTCGGCTGTTGTGATCTGTTGAAGTTGGTTGCTATGGTGACACGTGAACCCACTCGATGAAGACCAATGAAATTGTGTTGTGCTAACTGGTGTCTAATTTCAGTCTGGTTAGTTATGTCCCGCCATGCGTATATATTTGGACATGCACATACATAGAAAATGCACACTTGCACAAACACTTGCAAATGTAGTTCACATTGACCATATCTTAAGGACAAGACAGTTGGACCTGTGTTTATTTTCACCAATT
>JAODTR010005606.1:0-11281 GCA_025399935.1 Amblyopsis rosae
TTCATTGAAGAAAACTGTGCTTTTCTTTCAAAAATTTGGAAATTTCTAAGTGACCCCAAACTTTTGAACGGTAGTGTTTATATATATATATTTTTTATATATCATATGATGATATATAAAATGAATGCATGGAAGATGGTTTCAGAGATCGTTAGTAATATCTCATGGCTTCTCCAATAACTGTTGTGCCGATGACACTAAACTCTACCTCTCCTTCCATCCATCTGACACACAGATCTCAACTTGGATCTCTAAATGTCTCGCTGACATTTGACAAAGTACCTGGGTGTCTTCACATCACCTACAAAACCGAGCAACTCAAACCCCCGACAAACGATAGTCCTCAAGTGGACATCACCCTTGAAAACACAACAGTGTCCTCCTCTCCTACTGTCAAAAGTCTTGGAGTCATCCTTGACCAGCTGAATGCTCCGATACACGCATTGAAATGGACATAACGCTCTGCCACACACCTTGCGTGCTCGTGAAGCCCCCTGCTGTGTCGCAAAGGTATTGTCAGCCGCTATCCGAGCTGGGCGACTCGTCATCCATTTTTTATTTAAGAATATATATATAATGCTTTAATCTTCCAGAATGTCTCTGAATTTACGTGATGTCTTGAGATTTGTAAGATAATTACATTTTTGTCAAATTAACCAAATGTTTCCTTGCAATTTGCTAGCTTGCGGTTTTCTGTGCGTGCTGAAAAAAAGAATCCGGTACTTAAGAACATAAACACTGTGGCGAACACTGTTCACAACAACCATTCCCTTGGCTTTGCAATGTGTATCAATGTGTGGGGCGGCGCTTTTAAGGAATTTTGTTTTGATTTGAAGTTGGCAAGCGTTCTGGAGGATGACCCATCCCATGACCCAGCCCAATGACAGAGAAGTCACGACAACCAGAAAATGTTATAAAGGATTTTATAACAGAAAATGATAATCGGCACAGATAAGATGAATAATGGGAAACACATAACGCTAATACATACAAGTCAGGGTCAAGATCAGAAGCACCCTCGGCGATACGAGAGCAAAAGTTAAGCAAAGCGGCATTTCTTAATTTAAGTCTCGTAGGCTACCGTATTAAATGAATGGTGTTGGGCTAAATACTGTGGTGTGGTTTACAAAATTGGTACCTGAGAAGGGCTCTAACAGTTCATATGATATGACCACGAAAGTAAATATATGAATGCCCCCCCCCCAACCTGTGATTTCTAATTTAACTAGGGGTTCCCTGGCCAGAATTAAGAGGGCCGGGCCATCCCGGGCCTCAGCGTAATTCGAACACCGGATGCCTGCAAAACAGCGTGAGGTCTTCAGCAACATTTTTCAAATCAAACGCACAAATAGTGTGCATTCCCTTAAAATAATTGGGAGGGAAAGGTTTGTATAAATACTATTATTACACTATGGACCGAGAACAGACACTAGTTAACAGCAAGGGATTTTAAGAAGATGCAGAGAACATCTGTTCTGACATTGGTAGTCGCCGAACTCCGTCACCAACAGCTCGCTGGAAATTTGCATGAAGTTTAAATATTCTCAACTCTGATCTGTCGCCAAGCGTACACAACGAGAAACACTGGTGTCTGTTGGAAATTAATTGGAACGTGCCTCTTTGTGAGCTGAACACGTCGGCGGTGTGAATGCATGGTAACTACCGTTGAACGTCTTGCCGCTGATGTTGCGGGAGACCAAGGGGAGGTCCTGCAGGGGCGTGATGATGGCCATGACGTTGCCTAGCATGCTACCCATGCCTAGGAGCAGCAGCATGAAGAAATAGAGCACCGACCACAGCTGGGGCAGTAGCATATTCGTTATGGCCTCGCTGTAGATGATGAAGGCCAGGCCTGTTCCTTCCACTGCCTGCAGGGGGCAGCATGTTTGCTCTTGAATCTTAAGTATGCATTCTAAATGTAATCGCTACACAGATTTTGGAGGGTTACTTTTTAAATGTAACCCGTTAGTCACTAGTTACCAGTCTAACATTATAATCAGTAACACATTTTTGGATTACCTAAATTTAGGAACATAATCTGATTAATTTCCATGCATTTTTGATTACTTTGCACCTAAACATTGTTCTTTGAAATGCCATCCAAAGCAATTTACTGTGTTGGCGCACCAAATCTTTATATTTTTGTGACTGTTTATGTTGCTCAAGTACTTCATTTAAATTATTGATTGACGTGAATAATTAGACAAGATTAATAAGAGAACAGACGATTATTTTATGCATTTATCTTCTGCAAACTTCCCTTTTACATTTGAATGTATAATCCTAGAAGACGTAATAATCCAGTGAAATAAATAAAAAACTGTAATCTGATTCCATTATGCTATCTGGTAACTGTAATGGATTACAGTTACAGTTTTTTTGTAATCAGTTACTTCCCTGGCTGTACAGTATAGTAGTAAGTGGGACAGGTTTTAACTTACCGTAAGTAACAAATAGGATAAACAGACCCTTGAGGGATGGGTTACATGCAGAGAGCACATTTCACTACATGTATGTGTATGTGACAATGAAATCACATTTATCTCTAGTTTCAAGAGTTAGAAAGTAGCTTCACAATGTCAAGTGAATTGATACTGTACCGTTTATATTATCGTTTCTATTTAGATGTTTAAGTTATGTTGAGGAACCTACTGTATCTAGCTCTGATTCCAGGCTGCAGGTTTCCAGCAGGTCAGTGATTCCAGCAAACTGCTCAGGGTATGTTGTGTTCAGCTTTCCAATCCACGCGTGCACATTGTCCAGTTGGATGGTGTCCTCAGCCAGTTCAAATGTGTTCAGCAGTAGTAATCTAGACCTGGGAGAAAAAACAAGATCTTAACTGGATCATTTAAATAAGAAATAATAAAGATGTGGAAGATGAGTATTTTGTGTCCTCAAACGACAAACTACGACAAACTACAAATTAGTTAAAACAATTAACACATTTTGGTTGTTGAACTGAGATTGGCTCAGCGAGTCTTTAAAGCGAGTCTTTAAAAAAAATCTAAAGTAAATTTATCGTGAATATGCAAGGAGCAGATAGGGGATATATGTCTTGAATAGAGCATGTTGGGTTATATGTCTTGCATAGAGCATGTTGGGGTTGAAACCAAATAATTTTTTTTCTGAGAGTCAAGAACCATAACTAACATGATAGCCTGTCCTGGACACGTTCGCTATGTTGCCCCTGTTGGGACTTGATCTTCAAATCTGCAAGATGAAGTGAGCTGCACTTTACATAAACAAGGTATGATTTTACTGAAATTATTATCAATTTCATATTATTGTATTAACTGACATAGTCTGAAGATGTTTTGTGGATTTAATGCTCAAACACATCACACTTTCTCACTGCCCGCAATAAAGAAGTGCAAATTTACATGTTTATGTGTGATAATCTTTTCATATTAAATATTTAATATAGGTCAACACATCATCTTAGACCAAAACCAATACTTCATGGGCCACACACGCACGCATACACGGACCGGCTGTGAAAACAAAGAACGAGGAGCTCGATTTACAACACACACAGAGAAAATGCAATGCTCTTCTCTGCTCAGAACACCATTGCATGCATCATTATATCTTCACATAGGAGATACTTGTTATAGCTATATTAATGTATATAAAATAATGTATATAATATAGGATCGTTAAACTGAGCATTCAAAGACATCACACACACACACACACACACACACACGCACACACACACACACCTCTCCAGACAGCTTTCATAGTTGAAAGTGGCCTTGAAGCCGTAGATGGCGAAGGTCACCACGCTGGCGAAGATGGATGTCCCGCTGTTGATGATCGCCACGACAACGGCCTGCTGCTCGAAGTTGTTGTGGTACTCGTTGTAGCTGGCGAACGCGATGAGCGAGCCGAAGCCCAGCCCCAGAGAGAAGAAGATCTGCGTAGCGGCATTGATCCACGTAGTGGGGTTGGATAACTGCTCCATCTGGGGACAATATAGCAAGATAGTGCCAAAACCTGCAGTTCATCACACGGCCACTTGAGGCAGCCTGGGAGGGAGTCAATCCACATATACGCCTATGTTAAAATGTCTGACTTTACAGGAAAAATAAATGTGTTTACAGCTTTATTTGGTTCAAAAAAGGATTTGTTCTGTATAGCTAGTCTTCCCATCCATGACACACATCCGACGGTAATCTATTTTTTTGGTAACATCTTTTTAACCATTTATCTGCGTTCAAATGCAAATGTCTTGTAGAGATGAGCCGAACTCCGACTCCATTCTCACTTCGCAAGTTGCTGATTGGCCGGTAAAGAATGACTAGCACAGAGGAAGCTCCTATATCCTAGCCTGGCTCCACCTGACAACTGCTCTCAGATCAAAAACATTGTTGCTGTGATTACAGTCTGGAAACCTCGTTAGTAATTAGTGTTTACACAGCAACCCTGCTGGTAGACCAATCAGGGTGGCTGACTGCGATGACGTTGAAGTCAAGTGTGTTTCTAAATGGTGTTAGAGCTAAATGAAGTGATCAAAACAATTTTAGCCGCTTGGTGGAACGCTGTCCAATAGTTTCAAATGGTGTATATCTACTGGCTACATCGAAACTCCTGCTACGTTGGCCTATATCATCGTCAGATCGACAGCCTACCAATTGGTTCCATGATTGTGCACATTATTTCTGGGCTAAATTGTACACACGCAAATTTTTTATTTACAGTGAGAGAATAACCCGCTGACTAAGAACTCATTCCTACCTTGGGAGTGAACATGTATTTGACTCCATTGATGGCTCCGTGCAGGGTGAATCCCCGGATCAGGTAGATGAGGAGGACCAGGTAGGGGAACGTCGCCGTGAAATAGACCACCTGGACATGGTACAGCGTTAAAATCATAACTGGAACAGCAGCCAAAAATATTATACACCCATGTGCTTGGGAAACGGGTGAAAACATCTCGTACTGAATCTAGAGCATCCAATTGGTGGAAAGTTTAGTTACCTTTTAGTTAATCTATTGTGAGTTAATATTTTGTCATGATATTTGCTGTGATGATTTATTGTGTGCATGTGTGTTGTCTTATTTATATACTTCTGTGATGTATTAGCACTTTGGTCAACTCAGTTGTTTAAAAAGTTTGCTCTGTAAATAAAGTGGATTGGATTTGATTGGATTAAACATTTTCCACGGGCCAAACAATTCATTACTATACTTTGTTGATGTTGTTATGGCTGTTTAGTGCTCAGCCATGTCAGGGTATAGTTGTTTGCATCATGGTTCACGGTAACCAGAGGTGCGCTCAAATTTGTCAAACTGAGACAATTGTATTGAACTGTTGTTGCATTTAAATGTATAGGAAGTCATTCGGGAGAAAGCTTGCTGATATTTGAACTCGATGAAAACAAAATCCTCTATCCCTTCAATGCCATAGGGTGCTCTGCCCCACATTTTGGAAATGCATTGTGAAGGCTAGGATATTGTTGTTGTGTGGTGCTATCTGCACCACTTTGTTTGTGTTCATATTTACAGAGCCAGGGCTGTGTAGAAGTACCGGATCATTTTTTCAGCGCTCACAGAGAACGGTAAGCTAGTGGACTGCGAGGAGATATTTGGTGAAGTGTGTATTAGCCTACAATCTATACCTGAAACTGAAACCCTCAATCCAACATTTGCAAACATTTGCCTTAATGTTTTGCAAATGCACCTCAAGGTGTCACCGACCTTGCCGCTGGATTTGACTCCTTTAATGATGAAGAGGTAGATGATGAACCAGGCCAGCAGGAGGCACAGCGCTTGGCCAGCGTGAACGCCCCCGCTCTCGTCGATGGACGAGGAGATGTTGAGCGTCTCGCGGTAGAAGAAGTACTGCGTGGGCGTGGCCCGGGCGCACTCCTCCAGCGACCCGGTGTTATTGCTGTTGGCTGGGCACGCGGCCCAGGGCAGGGAAGACTGGAGGAGGCCCGGGGAACAGGCACCACACACACTAATGTCAACGCCATACTCGTCTGTGTTTGTGTATATATACTGATACTGATACTTATAGTGATCCAGAAGTTGTATGTATATACTGTATATACATACTGTATATATATACACACAGTACAGTATTTTCATGACTATTTACATTGTAGATTCTCACTGAAGGCATCAAAACTATGAATGAACACATATGGAATCATGTACTTAACAATAAAGTGTGAAATAACTGAAAACATGTCTTATATTCTAGTTTATTCAAAGTAGAATATAAGACATGTTTTCAGTTATTTCACACTTTTTTGAATATAAAACAAAATACAAAAAAGTATTTAAAAAAAATATATAAAAAATAAATAAATATATATATAAATATAAAAAATAAAGAAAACGCATTGAATGAGAAGGTGTGTCCAAACTTTTGGCCCGTACTGTATATATTTCTATGTTTTATATATATATATATATATATATAAAACATATATATAATTATTTGAATAATAAATATATAATATGTATTTAGGAAATCACTCCATGCCAATTAAAACATTACATCAAGTACTATATTATATATGTGTGTGTAAATAAATAAAAAATAGGAAATTACTTATCAATCAGCTACTATACAGTTATACAGCTTTACGTGAATCTTTCATGCTTTTTTTTTTTATTGTGATGGACTCAATAAACATGTTTCAAAGCCAATACAGTCCACATGTATAAAAAATAACTTAACTTTGTTTTACAAGAGCCCCACCCAGAAACTGTGCCACGCCCACCCCGCCCCTCCACCGGCCTATCAGCAAGCAGCTCACCTGGAATGAGTGGAAGAAATACCAGAAGCTCCAGGCATTGATGACGTTATAGTACAGACATAAGTACAGCGAAGTCACCACACTAGCCAGACCTGCACAGCACAGCACACAGACTTAGAGCCTTACATATATATACTGTATAGAGCTGGGCAAGCTATCGCGTTATTATCGCGTTAGCAAATTAATTAATTAACCACAATTATTTTATCTCACATTAACGCAGTTAGAAATAACAATACATTATTTTGACATTTTATTTAGTTTGTCTATGTACAATATCATTGTTCAAATCAAGAATGTTGCAGTTTGTTGTGAAATAAACTATAAAGTCATCTTTAGTTTTGTGTGTAACCGCTCAGTGAACTTTACGGCTTTCCTCTTGCACAACACACGTCACCAAAACAATGATTTCTTCAGCTTGAGGACTGTGGAGCGAACAAGTCATGACACTTATGCGACACGGGATTTGTAGGCTTACTAATTACATATTTTCACAGTGTTTAGCAGACTGAGACTTTCTTGACTCGAAGAATCTTCTTTTAAATAGTCAAACATCATACGTGTGCTTTGTGTCACAAAGCAAACGGGATCTAAAAATGATTGTATTCTCGCCTTTACCATACATGTTTTTTCTAAACTAAGGTGCCATAATGCGGACGTGACTTCGGTTCTCTATACAAAGTATATGAGACTTTGATCTTCAATTTGGTGTGCAATGTTTAACAATATAACGTATTGATCCCGAGATTTATAAAATAATGTAAAAAGTGTGACAATATGCCCCGGATTCCCCAACCTTTAATAATAGTAAATATATAGATGGAACAGAATAGAATAAAAGTGCAATGAATTCCAAATGAGACATCAATAAAACCGTCCATCTTTCAGTTATTCTATTCAATCACACATTCCAAAATAACATCAAAACCCCATTGTGACAAAACAATACTCACCAACGCCCCCTAGGTAGGGGTTGACAGCGGCCCAGGCCCCAATACTTCCCAAACGCATCTTCTGACCAATAGCAAGCTCCATGTAGAACAAGGGTACGCCCTCCAAGACCAGCATTATGAGATACGGGATTAAAAACCCGCCTGAGTGTGCATGCACACACACACACACAAAATCACACGCACACGCACACGCGCACACACACGCCAGAACACGTACACGCACGCACACACGTGCACACCCACCCACACACACACAAAGTACGCACACTCACACGCACACACACAAGCACACACATGCACACGCACACAGTAAATCAAAGGCTTTATAAAAGTAAATATTATTTAGACTCATTCATAATTCATTATTAAAAAATGCATTGATAAAACGAAAAAAGGTTTTATGCCTTTATTAAAGTTATATAACCCATAACCATTAACCTGAAGCAGCTGCTATCTCTTAGTTAGAGGCTTCCAGTTTAATCCAAAACATAGTACTTATTATTTTTATTCAGATTATGAAATTGTATTTGTGAATACATTATCATTCATTCTTTTTATGAATTAAGATTCATATCATTTTATTTAGACCTATAGGTTGTCCTAAAGGACAACAAAAACACGATAACAATAACATCATAAAATGGTATTACAAAGCTGTTTCTCAACAAAACGTTTACATGGCTGCCATTATTTATTTGGATGTAATCGTAGTTTGCTTCGTTATTAGAAGGGTGATATTAAAAGTCCTTCAATCATTACATATTTCATTTATCATATATTCAGTTGTCATGATGACTTATCAAAGATGGCTACACCATCAGTGTTGGGCAAGTTACTCAGGAATGGTAATAAGTAACTTTTTACTTATTACAAAAATAAACTATATTACTTTACTTATTCCTGGGTATTACTGTAAAAGTAATTAGTTACGTTACTCGTTAAATTGCTATATTACTTTCACTACCCCACAACACCTCTTCTGAAAAAGTTGTAGCTGACAAATCCAATTTGTTGGAACAATAATGAACCTTAGAGGTCAACAATCAGCCAGCGTGATGATTGGACAGGTTGGTTCAATTACACTAAGTTTGCTAGCAACCTAGAGCATAAATAAACTAAAAGCTGACACAAGGCAAGTAAGTCACCGCACAACAACCACAGCGATGGAGAAATACTAGAGGCACAGTGAACGAGTTTGGTAACACCACTGAGTTTACGTGCACACACATATTCCATTCTTATTGGTAGCCTAAGTGATACTGCAGGTCTAATGATAATGAGTGTGTGTGTGTGTGCGCGCAGCGCAGCATTCCAGATGCACACCTGCTCCAGAAGGCGCTCACCTCCTCCGTGCATTTGGCAGAGGTACGGGAAACGCCACATGTTGCCCAGTCCCACTGCGTAGGAGACGCACGCCAGTACAAACTGTGTGGGGCTGTCCCAGTTGGGCCTGGACTCCTTCTCCATCGCCGCTTCCCGCGAAAGGAGCCGAGTAGTTGCTATAGATTTCTGTCAATGCACCTGCGCTGCTGTAGCCGAACCATGAATCCAGCGGCGGTAGTCTACTTGTCCCTTTCGGGCGGGCGCGGCACTGTGGTTTTATCAAGCCGTAGGGAGGGAGTGTTCTTAGTGTTCAATGTTAGAGGTATTAGGCTCTTAAAGGTACACTACTCGAATTATGCTGTTAAAACTTGAGGAACATGCACAACTTGACTGCAGACTATAGCTGCATCTGCTATTTACAAAAGGTTTCTAGTTCCAATAGTGTGCCCACATTAGTCCATGTAGTGTTCGGGTCTGCGGGACCCGTTCTTAATGTTTACCAAAAGATAAATGGTATGATTTATAATTATTTCAACATCAGACTTCTTGTATTTGGCTAATGTTTTTGTGAAGAACATAGAAAATAAGACATTTCATTTGAAATGACAGTTGCAATGTACATGCCCATAGCGTCCAAAGCAAATTCAGACCGAGGAGGCTGGTATGCAATGTTTCATGATGTAGTCACTGCGGGCGTCAATAGCGAGAGAGAGTTATGATTGACACACAATAATATGATCTGTATGGATACTGTATCTGTTCAATTTGGTTTTTAGACTGACAAATGCGTTCAATTTCTTATTAGTCTTTAATTTAGATTGGTTAAACATGTTGATACTGTATACTTCCTTTTTGTTACGTTTTATCACATAAAAACCGATAGCGCTATTATTTACAAATATGATCTGAGATAACTGGTAAATATTAACCCTGCTGTCTTTAAAGTAAATATCATAAAGTGTTTTTATATAAATTGTTGTGGCTGTATTCAATGTACAAGCTCAATAATGCTGTGGGCCCACAAACATTGTCTCAGTAACAAAAATATGAACAGAGGTTCACCAATGAAAGAAATGCCATGGGTGAAATATGAGATGATGTATTGACAGGAGATGCTATAAAGGCCGATTTATGCTTCTGCGTCGAGCTTACATCCAGTCTACGTCGTCGGCTACGGCGTAGTTCAAGCTTAATATACCTCTGCGCTGGTCTGTCGGCCGCGCAGACCTGTGCGCGTTGATTGCGATTGATGCGAGAAGTGCCATGTCTTGTTTATGCTTCCGAATTAGAACACAAATCGAGCGTAAATGTTTTGAAAAAAGCATATACAAATATATATTTCTAGTGAATCTCTTAGTGACACCAGCATTTATCAAAGGAAACAATATTTGCAAACATAAAATTGTATTTATAAAAGACCGCTTTTTGCTGTCCGACAACAACGAAATCCATATAGCAGAATCCCCGTCTTGGCTCCCGATAGAACACTAATAGTGTAAACGTTTTGAAATAACAGAAATATTTATTTCCAGCGAAACTCTTAGTTACACCAACATTTAATAGGACGACACAAAATAGCCTAGTATTTTTTATTTATTTTTTTTAATGCCTTTGCTGTCAAAACAACAAGGATATCCCATAGGGGAATCCCCGTCTTGGCTCCCAATAGAACACTAATAAGAGTGTAAACGTTCTGAAATAAGCATATTAAAATATGTACTTCCAGTGAAGTTGCACCAACATTTATCAGAGGAAACAATCGGTGCTAACAGAAAATAGTAGGAAAGACTGCTTTTCCCTACCAGAACAACAAGGAAATGAAATAGGGAAATCTCCGTCTATTCATGTGCAAAGTTGTATAATGCTCAAGCAAGACATATATAAACGTTTCTTTCCAGCTAATCTAATACATATTATTATCAGAGGGAGGCAGTCTGTGCATGTAGTTTATGGCATTATTATAAACATTGGGCTTGCTACAAGACTTCTGCGTTGAATCGACTGTGGGTAGTTACATTTTTAGAGAGGTGCACGTCAGCCTATGGCGTAAGGTAGCCTTCGCCGTAGCCTGACGCGTGGGTTACGCCCTATCCGCAGTTTATGGCGTAGCTTTGACGCAGAAGCATAAATGGGCCTTTAGACTTCATTTATTTGCTATATTACAGTTTTTTACAATTGCTAACACACTAAAATGACATGCACAGCACAATTATTTAAACTCACACACAGAGAGCA
>JAODTR010005608.1:0-11280 GCA_025399935.1 Amblyopsis rosae
AGAGGCCTACCCAATTTTCCAGCCTATCTATAAGTATTCTATGATCTACAGTGTCAAATGCTGCACTGAGATCTAATTAGATTGAGATTGTATTATTTTACATTTAGCTTGCAATAGCTGACTATGCCTCAATGGATTAAGCTTCTTCCATATATGTGGCACTAGTTACCCATGTACACTCCTCCATAATATTCCCAATATGAAATGATTCTCAATTTGAGTATAAACTGTAAACAGTAAACTGTATATTCCTCTTTGGATAAGGATTTTTTTGGATTAATGCTGCTGCAAAACATGTACTGTAATATGCTTATGATTCAAGTTTTAGGAAGAATGTCCACACCACAAACACGACTCAAGTGGGGTATTTAACAGTAGTTTGCTTTATGGATCTATTGCAATTATGGTTCTGTTACGCTATTTTGACATAACAGATGCCTGCAAGCAGGGATATTAGTGAAATGTGTATTTGCAGTAGTAATAGGAAGCCACAAATATTGTGTATTATAAACGGTGTACAAAGTATGTTACTGATATCACAGATTAAGGGTGCACAGTTAAGCACACCAAGTGCTTCAGCATCAGTTTGAGTGGCAGGTATGACTTTTCCTGTGCTACCGTTCTTAACATTATAAAACACATTCTATGCCAATTCTGTCCATCAAGCTCCAAAGAGACCATTTATATGCCCAGATTGCCCGAGCATGAGTTCAGCTTTCTTGTTTTATATTTATGTTATGCTTTTTTTACATCCCGCGTCTAATGCCAAGCTCACTTTAGCATGGTGTTAATTCTGAAAGCGTTTGAGCCCTAAAAACCTGGAAGTGATTTTCAGTTCCCAGTTTCAGTTGTATATTTATGAATGTCTTTCCCAGTGTTTCTCACTTTTATTTAGTCAATTATATAAAATGTATGTTGTGATGAAATTCCAATTTTGTGTCCCATAGTTATATTCAGCAAGGTCAGTTATAGAACATCTTTTAAACTTTGTTGCTAATAGCATTTTAAATGTTGGGTAAGCCATTATAAAGTTTTAGTCAATTCAGCAAATGTCTCCTTATGGTCCCCTTGCTGTATATTCTGCGTGTTTGTGGGAAAAAATAATATGGTGTTTCTACAGCCCTGGCTCTGTAAATAGGAACACAATAAACACCACACAACAGAGCCTAGGCATGTCTATCTTATAAGGGAGCATTGAAGGGAGAGCTGTATTTGTTTGTATGTTTAGTTCAAATATCAACTAAGTCATTAGTAAACAACCAAGCTAATTTAACTTTTATGAAGGTCGAGATAACTGTTTAAAATAAATTGGTTTATGAATTTGTTGCATCTTGTTATATATAGGTTTATGAATATTGGCAAAAAACTATATTATTATTATTATTATTATTATTATTATGTCAGTTTGATTGAGGCCTGTTTTTTTGTTTTCAGAGTATGAGTGATGCTTTTGTAATGCCACTCATCAAGACTTCATAAATTTTATGCTAGATATTTAAATATACCCCAGAAGATGCTTCACTTGCCGTTCAAATTAAAATGCTGTCTCCTGTTCTCTTCATGTGTCAATCTTTTGCTTCTGGCATATATTAATATATTAAATTGAAAATGTTGCTATTGTTTTAATTATACATTTATTTGTTAAATGTGTCTATTTGCGTGGGAGATGAATAGGGACACGTATGTTAGTACACATTTATGGTAATATGACAAGAAGGTACAAACACAACAAACTGTGGCAGGATTAAACGTGAAATTATAACAAATATTTATATTTGAACTGACTTTGGTGTTAAGGAAAAGGTAGGGTTCTAAATCATTAATACTAAATAATGAGTTAGTACTAATGAGATCAATACAATGCAAAAACAATGTGGTATTTGTACAACTAATAATTGCACTAGCAAAGACAGAGGCAACTACTCTAGATATGAAGCCAAATCCATTAGTAATGCATGGCAGTTCAGCATGGCACTATAATGCTATGTTTGCGTGTGTGATTTCTTATAAAAGGTGCCCAGTAATGAAATACATGATTATAGCTTATATAGACAAACTCAACCATAATGCTTACATGATAATGTTACTCTGAATGTGTCTACATTTTTCATAACTAATTGTGTGAGGGGAATGGCCCTCATGTCAATGCTTTATATGACTTTATGAGTGCTTATACTCGTTAGTCATTAAACGTGATAGGCCTACTTGTCTTCTGCAATTCACTGTCTATATTTAGCCGTGAGCAGCTCTATGGCTGTCTCTAAAGGTGACCAGTTGCTTGGTGTCTTCCAATATGTTATTCGTAATTGTCATCTCTTATACTGTATGAGACCGGACCGTGTATCATATTTGGCTTATTGAAAGACAATGTTTTGATTGGTCTTTTACCTTTATGCTAATTACCTTTTGAGACCATTTTGACTGAACCACCAACAACCCAAGTTTCCAGAGAGGACAGACAACTTCAATGTTAAGAGACCGATATATGCCTTATCATCCCTGGACCAATCCCCAGCTGGCATGAATTCTTAATCTCACTTGTGAATGCCCATAGTTTATTGATGGCCTTCCAGGGGAAAGCTTTACTCTCATATCTAAAGTGCACTGATCACAATGAAGACAATCTGACTAGTTGACCATCCTTATCCGTTTGTTCTCAAAGCATGACATGTGAGATGTCCTTTACACATGCACTGTACACATACAGTATAATCTCATTAGGGCTGTGCAATGATCACATTTTAATCGGGATTTCATTTTCAGATCCAAACAATATACTCGAGAAAAAAACGATTATTTTGCACTTTACGTTTTGCAAGTAAACTCTTATTTTGTGTTGTGTTCTGAATGACAGGCGCACGCTCACTTTCGCCCCTCACAGGGTGAAAGTGAAAGATCAACGTGAAAAGTATTAAGGGACAGGACAGTTGAAGGTGTTTTCACTGTTCATTTATTAATTTGTTTCACTGTATTTTCAGATGCAGTAAATGTAACACCTTTCCAAAGTCAATGAGTAATCGTATTAAATAATTGTGATTTCAATATTGACTAAAATAATCATGATTATTATTTTTTCCATAATCGAGCAGCCCTATCTCAGCTATACATCCAATACAGTCTACATACAGTACAGTACACTTGCAGACATTAACTGTACACTCACCGCTGTACTGCTCTCTCTCTCGCACACACACACAGACACACACACATACGCATACACGCACATGCACACACTCAGTTGAGCTCCTGCATTCAGAGTTTCCCTTCTCTGTACACACTGCCAAGTAAGCACACACAGTCTCCATTTTCTTGCTTTTTCCCCACACCCTGGGTGAAGAGACACCCAGCTGACATGAATTCTTAATCTCATGTGAATGGCTTATTGATATAGCTTTCTGGGGAAAATCATGTCCGAAGTAAGTGCGCTGATTCGCCTGTACAATTGACCCTTCACAGACAGTGACTAGTAACAGTGGGGATCACGTGACTATGGTGAGCTCTGGTTGTTCTCCTCCCCAACCACGCATGTCTTTCTCACTGCAGTGGTCATAACGGTTCTGTACCAGCATGGCTTCCTCCAGTCTATATTACTGTAATTTTCAAGCATATTATTTGTTTCTCATGCAGCAGCCAGTCAGCAGTAAAGCTAGCCCTCTCCCCCCCCCACCCCACCCCACGCTACCCCATGCTTGGTGCACATCTGACTCCAATGACTCTCCCGGTTCCCTTGGAAACCAGGTGCTCAGAGATCAGGAAAGATCCATTTCACACTTCAGCAGCAGCGAGCAGAAAGATGAAGAGATGGTTAGACAAAGAGAAAGTGGAGAGAGAGAGAGCGAGAGAGAGAGCGAGAGAGAGAGAGAGAGAGGGAGAGAGTGAGAGAGTGAGAGTCTTTAGAAGGAAACAAATTCTTAAAGCTCCTTTGCCAGGAAATAGAATGAGAATGGCATCAAATGTTATGAGTGTGCTGTTTTCCCATGGGGTGTCAATCCTCTAGTGTGGACAGTGGACAGATATAGAGCAGTGCGAATGCAATGGCATTGTTTTGGTGTGGTGCCTGAAGAGAACGGGGTGAAAATGGCTGCAGCCCTCATTTATTGATGCCGCTTTTATTGCTATGAGCAATGCACGCGCGCGCTTCACACAAACACTTAGGGATGCCATCGCGCTGACAGACAGCATTAGCAAGAATTACCTACCTTTCCAAATAATGCTCTCAAAGGTGTGTCCTCTACTGCACTGAAACATTTGAGAGCTCTTAGCAACATGTCTACTTGCTGCAAAACCGTAACTTTAACTTTGCTATTCTGTGGGTTTACTTGTTGTTGTTGTTGTTTGGTTGTGGTTGGGGATTTCTATGGAGCACATAAATCAACAGTTTAATGTATTTTATGTGAATTAATATTGGCCACAATTTACACATGCTCATTACTTTCTCTTGAGTAGGTGGATGAAATGATGCACACATGCATAGGAGATCTCTGCAAGGGTACTTACTGCCTGGCAGAAGAAAGACATTTTAATAACAGTGCTATCTTTAAATATACGGTGTGCTCATCCTTATATTTCTCTTTAAAGTCTTAATGTGCAGTTAAATTGGAACACATATTGTAACTAACCGTAGTTGTAATAAATTAAAATATAAGTAAGATAAAAACAAAATTTCTATGTTATTTATACGTTGTCTGTAATCCATTATAATTCTCTGCTGAATTGAAAGAGCACTTGCTGCTGTATAATTTGTTTTAATATGTGAGATGGCTATACAGTCAAACACCAACCGGAGATGTGTTAGTATAGTGACAATAGCCCTACATGTCATTCGTGGCCCTGTGGAGGTGTTGCATTGTTGTAGCAGCGCTGCACCTCCATAGCAATACATGGGGGAGAGTGTAGGCAATCAGGTTGGTGGCACAATCCTCTGCCACCTGCCAGCTGTCAGGTGGCAGAGCTCTGATAGCCAGTTACTCAGCTTGTTAGAGGAACAATGACAAACAGCACGGTGGAAAGCTGTTTTCAGAGTTTGCATAACATAACCGTACGTAATCCATCAGTATTTAGGAATTCTCTTCACATTTTGCCTTGTTTATGATTACCCATTGTTATTCAACATGACTCCCTGTGATTTCATAAATTGACAGTCAAACGGGAAATGTTAGATATTTTTATTGAATTTGCAGAAAGCATCAGAAATTGAAATTGATTGACTGGAGGTCTAGTTAGATAAATGCCAAGCTTTATAATGATGGCAAAGGTGCTTGTCTTCTAGCCTGAGTTAGCTCACAAGGCCTAGACAGTTATTTACTGTAATACTGAGGAAGGCATGGTGATTTATGAGATCATGGTATATTTAAAACATTACTACATGTTGATTATATCATGTAATTAGGATGTCTCTCACACACACACACATAATATATACACCCTTTTCTAAACGGTCGTCAATATGGCTGCTGAGAGAAGTTTTCTCAAATTACTGGCACTGAGCCAGCGACCACATACTGTATATGGATTATTACATCTCAGTCAGGTTTGGGCGGAAGTGAAGAGGATACATTTGCAGTAGAGGGCCAGACATAAATGCTTATGTGATATTTAAGCATACCACTCGACCTGCACTGCTGCTTTCTGCAAGCGTTATTGCCCTGTACATGATGATCTGACTTTAATGTGGTTGTTAAATCTGCCAGCAGTCTTATGGGATGGCTTATATCTGTCATATACCACCCTGTTCTGTGTGGGTCAGAGATGAGATCGAACTCTTTGATAACCGACTAATCCTCAGGAATATTTTATCTCTCTTTGGTGATACAATGGCTGTGTTAACATCCTACAGAGATCAGACTTGGATTGTTTTATTTCCAAACCCTGTTTTTTCCAGGATGTTGAAAAATGTTGATACATCTTATCAGCTGTGCTTTCTGTGTACACCGGCTGCCTATAGGCTATTATTGATTTGTATTGCGTTGAGAGGGCTGCATGCCTGAATGCATTTGCCGACGCCCACGCACTCACACTGAGTGTACAGTACAGATACTATACAATATATGCATACATGATATAGTACAGATTTACACACACAAGTTATCAAGTTCACAACCCGTCAGGAAGATGAATTACACAAGGTTTGTGTGTGTGTGCACGGCTGTGTCGGTGTCCGTGTGTAAAGTAGAAGGCCATTAAGTGGGCAGTAGCGGCAACCGTCAGGACCCCCTCATTTTAGATTTTGACCTTTATCACGCTGAGCATTCTTGGCTCTGTCACACCCACACAGAGAGTACAGCAACGGATTCGCAAAAGTAATACAGTTTCTACTGTACAAGTGCAACCAGGGAAGAAAGCTACTGCTTCGCAACAGTTATAGACCAAATATCCTTCCCTTAACAGCATAGATATCGCTATGAAAGCTGCCTATAAAGTGATGTGCTTACATAGGGCACCTGTTGTGTAGATCCTGTGGCTATTGCAGTGTATGTTTTGAATAGCGCTGATTGGTCACGTAACATCTTCTGGGTCGCCAGAGAAGAGAAGAGCTCATTATTCAGCTTGCTTTGTGCCTATTGCCTCGGCGTGCAGCCCTCTACCAGACGCAGCGGTGGAGTGTTACTATAGCCGAGGCTGGCCAGCTCTTCTGTCAGGCACGAGAGTGATCTGACTTCAGCCCAGTTCGGCTCAGTTTGTCTGTAAGAAGAGTCCACTTGCAAAGAGCTGTGTGTCTATTTGAGGGAGAAGGGGGAAGAGAGAAAATCTTTACCTGAAGGTCACTGTACCCTGTCGCTTCCAAACGCTCCATACTATTTCGTCAAACAAGGTGTCTGCTACCCTTTAAAGTTGAAGAAGTAGCACATTTCTACTCATTTCATACGTAGATGAAAGTCATACGTTGTCATGCGTTGCATCTCATTCGGTGTAATTTGGTGTTCTTTCCATTTGTGTGTGTGTGAGAGTTGTTTTAACAAGCTGTGTCCATGTGTGTGTGTGTGTGTTTGTGTGCGTTTGTGTTTGTGTCGAGAGTTATTTTAACAAGCTCTGTGCGCGTGTGTGTGTGTGCGTGCGTGCGTGCGTTTGTGTTTCCAGGACTTGGTGGGCAGTGTTCCATCCCAGAGGAACTGGAAGGGAATAGCGATCGCCCTGCTGGTCATCCTAGTCATCTGCTCCCTGATAGTCACCTCTGTCATCCTGCTCACCCCTCGTACGTGTGCACACGCACACACACACACACACACGCACACACACACACACACACACCATGTTGCTGTGTGGCTGATTTTCCACAGGGTTTGTATGTTTTTCACACGAGGCCATTCTCTTTCTAGGATTTGAGCCTTTTATGTGTGCTGCAATTCAGGCCTGTTTAATGGAGATAATTATGCAGCAATAGCTCCAGTCATTTGTCACATTGGCACAACGTCAGAGATGCCATTTGCCTGCCGTGTTTTTTTTTTACTCCTCCCTATTCAGTCGCTCACAAAACCGGAGAAGTTCTAGAATATGAAGGTGTGCAAACATTTGGGCAATTTTTCAAACGGCGTATAAATGCACCACATCTGTTCTGAACATGTCACATTACTGACTGCTACGGGGAAACTGTTCTGTCAGCCATCTTGATGACTTGTCTGCGCTAGATGTTTACAGAGCGAAGGTGTGCGTCAAAGGGAGGCAGGTAAAGGACTTGCATACAAGCCTTGCCTCAATCCTCCCTGATGTGGTTTCAGCTGTCATCCTCAGATCATATTTTCAGTTTGGGGAAAAGAGGGGCTGCTTCCATGCTGACATGGATTGATGCTTGCAGATCAATAAAGCTTTCTTGTTTGTGCCCCCTCCTAAATTGCTGTATTTGAGGAAGGAACAGCTCTCAGAAGTGCTCTCTCCGGGAGAATGGAAGAGCCTCTAATAGTGAGAAGATGACAGTCTACAGTATAGTGCAAAGTTGTGACCTGAACACAGCAACACTTGAAGGAAAAAGTTTTTAAAAAGGATTCTGATATTTTCTCTGAAAACAAAAACAAGAAAATGTAATATTTATAATACTTTAACTATGGATCTCTCCAAATTTAGGCTGAAGGTACGGACAGTTAATTTAAGACAAAATCAGTTAAGTCTTGTTTTGTTTACTGTGCTGATGTGTTATGGCAGGTGAAGATGACAGTCTGGCCCTCAAGAAGAAAGTGACAGTGGAAGATATATTTTGTTCAGACCTTCATATTCATGACCCAGATGCCAAATGGCTCAGTGGTGAGTGTAAAAAACCTCCTTTGACTTTTAATAAATTATGTAATATCAAGATAACCACTTAATAACGACAACTATCTTAACAGACAAATAATAAAAAATGTCGAGGAGACATTTGTTTATGTTTAAGTTTACACATGCTGTATTGCGGGGATTACTGTGCCACAGCTATACCCTTCCACATATTGTATGAGACAAGACATGAGATTATGCTGAGCATGTACTAAGGTGGGTTATGTCAAACAGATGCACATCTGTTTTTCTGCGGCCTTTATGACCTTGACACAGTAACAGGTACAAAGTAAGACAATGTAAATGTTAGTTATTTAGATTATGCAACCCGTTGTGTTTGGGAGAATAATGACATTTCTAGTTTTCAGTTGCTGCACACACAACCTAAAGGTGCTTTATACAGTATACATGTATTGTTAGTAGAGACGGTTAGCTCAGCCTGTAGTTGCCGGGAAACCGGAAAACTTGGTGCCCTGGCATATACGGTAGCATCATACTGTAAGGTTACTATATATGTGAGACATGAGGTAGCTCATGAGGGTCCCACAGTAAATGTTTCGATCTCCATTTGCCATTGACTTTCTCAAAAATATTGCTTTCTAATGTGTGCGGAGCTGATTGATTGTGCACTGTACACTATGCGCCCTCCATTTGTAGCCGTGCGATACCACCAGCATTTTTTTAATAAACAGTTTCAACGGACTGCTTCCCATATGGTTCTGTGTAACAATCCATATGTGGCATCATGTTACTCAAGTCCCTGCACTTCATTGAATTAAGGTATATGTTTAATCCAAAATATATATATATATATATATATATATATATATATATAAATATATTTTAATGAATCAAACTGGAGTAACTAGACACAATGTCAGTCGAGGGTCTAGCACATGAATGAGGGGTACTCCGCATGCCAGCATGAAGAAAGGAAGATACAGAGTCAAAAGTTTAGGAAAAGCTCAACTTCACTTTAAGAAAAGAGCAAGGCATACTGTACTGTCTATATATAACTGGTATTCGTCATTTATTTATTATAACCATAATATTTATTCTTGTCATAGTGATTATTTGGAATTGTGCCATTTCAGCGTTTGAATGTTTTGATTTCGTTTTAAGACCATCGACATTGAACAGGCCAAAGGGGTTCTCGAAAGCAGATGGTCAAATATTACCTCATGAGCAGGAGATTATCATTATTGTCATACCACACTCATGCACATGTAAATCACACACACACAATTTTCCCCCCATGTTCCACCCATGAGAGCAACACAGTCCTTGTGTTTCTGTGAGCACAGCCAGCTCAATAACAGTTTATTAACATTTAATCAGCATGTTACTGTGTTCACAGCCATGGTGAGAGAATGCCATCGGCCCTCAACCCCCACCCCCCCACCCCCCCCACCCCCCCAACCACCTCTGGTCTATCAATTGAGTGACATTGCTCCTTGTCAGGGATAGGTTAATGCAATATACTCTCATTTGGTGAAAATGTCATACTCATAAGGAATCCAAGGGGGTCATCCTCGTACTTCATCAATATTGTGTGGGATTCATTCACATCTATGCAAAATAGATTACCATTGCTCTTTTGGCTTGGCTCGGCAGTACATGGACTAAGCTCTGTCCATCTTAAAGGCCTTAAATGACACTGTATGTGGCATTACTGCCGTTATATAGAGCATATCATTGTTAAATATGGTGTAATTTATAAGAATTTTGCCCTGTTTGCCTATATGAATCAAATGTAACCATCTGTAGTGCTATATTAATAATGACAGCGCATATTCCCAGCTGAGCTCTTTTTAAATTAGTTTTAGGCTTTATAGTGACATTCTCTGCCTTAGCGTGCCCTGTCTCTCAAAATTGACCATAAAAGTGAATTGGATTGAACTGTGCCCGTCTTGCTGGCTGGGAAACATCATTTCAAACGCTTTTCGCAGAATGCATTTGGCGGGAGTGGCGGAGCTTGAGCCTGAAACTTTACAGCCTAATTGGTTTTGTCCTTGCGTTAGGATCCGCATTTGCATTTACAGTCTTGCTTGGCACACAGGTGTCCCTGCAGGCAGCTGTTGGATAAAGACTGTAGCCTTTATTGCCTGTATTTCAGTGCGCTGACAAAATAACATCTACTGAATGGCTTGTTGTGTGTTCTGGGGAGAAAAACACAACCTTAAAGTTGGAGTCATTCATTCTGGATGGTTGATTTTTAAACTAAATCAATGCATAACCACCTCTCCCTTCAATGCTATAGTCAGTATAGTGTGTTCCCTCAGAAGCTCCGCCCCACACACTCATTGCCAAGGCTGGGATAATGTTGTGTGGTGTGGTCTGCACCACTTTGTATGTGTCCCCATTTACAGGGCTGTGTAGGGTAAAAAATATACGGTATATTTTTGTCAGCATGCACACAGAATTGGCAGCTAGCAGACCGTGAAAAGATATTTGCTGTGTATTCGCTTCAATTACTAATCATAACAATTGCTGACCCCGCCTTTAAAGGACAGCAGAACATACCAATGAATGTAAATGTCCCTGCTGTGCTAAACAAATGGAGCACTGTGGTCACACTTCACTGGGAGCCCCGTGGGAGGGAGGTTCTCTGTACACAACGCAAGGTCACAGGGACAATGCCTCCGTGGCAGTAGTCCAGAGGACACACATTATGCAGACATCCGATCTTGCCTGTTACACACTCAAACCCCCCATGCCTGGCAGCACAGCACATCCAGGAAGTTAACGGTACGAGGCCCATCGATGTCTCTTTTGCTATTATTGTTGTATTATGTACTGCACATAGATGTGATAGCACCACGTGCTACATGCTAATACTTGGCTGGGAGAAAAATGTTAATGCAGTGCAATACGCATTCTCATCGCCGTCAGTATGAGTATGAGTCTCCTTTTGTATTGTAATGTATACAGAGTCGGCTACAAAGTCAAATATCGAATAGATTTTAAGGTGCTGCTACTTGTTTTTAAGGCATTACATGGATTGGCCCCATTGTATATTTCAGATCTCCTTATGTT
>JAODTR010005609.1:0-11279 GCA_025399935.1 Amblyopsis rosae
CCCCCCCCCCCCCCCCCCCCCCCCCCCCCCCCCCCCCCCCCCCCCCCCCCCCCCCCCCCCCCCCCCCCCCCCGCACAGGATTATGTCATCTGTTGACATGTTAAGAGCGTATTTAGAAGTAATACAATGTCAAACTCTCAAGACACTGAAAAACAGCTGAGTCATTCTTGAGCGCCTGGACGCATTCAAGTCCTATGGGCAGTTGGGCTTTAGCACAACTCAACCCTCACCACACACGCATGCGCACGCACACACACACACACGCAACACCATGCACCTTTGGCTTGTCTAAGCCAGGACCAAGCAAGCACACTAAAAACCTCTCCCTCAAACTGTCTAAAATGTTTACAGTATAGGACCACACACACTGTCGATTCATTATGCGCTGGCTGGTCAGATAAGAGCTGAAAATTCCCAGATATACAAAAGAAAACACTAATAGCTTGCATTGGAATTTGTCCTTGTCGTTTTGTTTGTGAGGACAAATTCTGACTGCAAATTTCTATATATATCTATTTCTACATGTGGCCCCTGTATCCTGGGGCCACATGCCTTTTTAAATGTCACTTTCTGTATGGAAATAAAGGAGATGGTCATGGTCAGTGTGCAAAGAACTCCTATATAAACCCAAACCAAACATTTAAAAAAACAGCTTCTCTCCATTACATTGCTATGATATTTTGTACTATCTGTTAACAATTGATGCTGCCATGCAGGGCCTCCATCATTTATTTATTTATTTATTTATTTATTTATTTATTTGTTTGTGTATTTATTTCTAACATAACTTTAAATCTATGGAAATTTGAAATACATTTTTGTTAGTACAAATAATCACAGGACAACAGTACAAACCTGAGAAGAAGAGAAAAAAAAGTTTACTGTTGTGTAATAATTACCTAGCTAGGGTGGTTAAAATGAACTGTCCGTCACCGGTTCAATAGTGGCGGCTGACCCCAGCCCGCTGGGAACTGAACTGTAGTTAATTAGCGCACAAAGCCAGAGCAACAAAAGGCCTGGGGAGCGTTAGGTAGGGGGGCTAGGCTTATATGGGCGAATGTTTAGGCTGGGGCTGGCGGCGTATAGCACACGAGAGCTAACTTTTTTCTTCCGCGGTGGGGGTAAGACTTTGTATGTGTCCACGGGGGGTCGTGTGTGTGAATTGGGTGTCGTGGTTGGGGAAACGCTATATCAGACAGATGAATTAGCAGTGTGCATTTAGGTCTTGTGCGAGACTTTAACGCGGGCGCCTGCCCTGCCGACGAGGCATAGGCCTATTCCTGGGGAGACCGATTCCTGGGTGGGGAGGGAACAAAGGCTGTCTGGGCTGTTGGTGCGTATAAAAACGACGGTGAACATAAGACCCGCGGATATATAGAAAGCCCGGTTGTAGAAGGACAAAGGCAGAGCAAGGAAGGAGAACACACATTTGAAATTAATCGTTGGAAGCCTAATGAATGGCAGTCAAGTGATACAGTCCCCCCCCGCCTTTTTTATCTAATGGCGCCCACCAGCTAGTGCTGCCGCCAATAGCAAGATATAATCTATCCACCCTATAAAAACCAAAGAATGGACTCCGTCGGTCATTCAAATCGTAGTGTGTCAGTCTCAGGCACGGCGCTTGATAGCCCGCGGGGTGGCGCTGTCTCTCCGCCGAGAGAAACACTTATTTCTCCGCCGATGCAACTGCGCTCAAGTCTGTGGAGCCAACATTGATCCGGATTATGTTCCTATGAATTAGAAAGCGCCGCAGACCGCAGTGCTCGCCACTGGATCCGTGCGTGGCGGAGGGGTGTGACCTGAACGCTGCTCTGGGTGAAGCCTGGAACAAGGCTGGCAGCTGCCGCCTTCAGCACCCCACCCCCCCACTCCCGCCTCACCCCTCTCCCTACCTCTACGCCCCCAAGCTACCCCCGTTCCGTTACTCTCACTCTGTCCCAGCATTGCCATTCCGACGCACACTCATTGAGGAGCAACAAGCTATAGCGTAGGCTAAACCTATCCACCTTCCCGGGGAGTTGACAAAGTGGATTACTGAGATTTCGGGCTCGAGACGTTTTGCCATCTCTTTTGTGTGTTTTGCGTTCGTCAGGAGATGAGCTCGGAGATGCGTCCTCGGACACTGACTTGGTATCGCGCGTTCGTGGCATATTGAGAGGGGGGAAAAAAGGGCATTGCGCTGCTCCCTGGAATTATAGGACCAAACGGAACAAACAAAAACGCGCACAGTAGAGAGGAAGAGATCGCTGTTGGATTCTGCAGGCTATGGGAAGGCATTCGTAATCCAGGTGCTAAGCATGAGAATTGGAAGTGTAACACAAACGATCGTCGGCTAAGGCGGTCTGTGTTTGAGTCCATACAGGTCCACGTCACACGGGTCCAATCTACACACCCTTATACCTTTATTCATGTGGCAAGATCTTGTTTTATGACAATGGATTACTTGCTATGGGTGTACGGCCTCGTATTTCCTGCAGCGCTGGCTGTAGAAGGTAAGACGCTTTTGTATATGCTACTTTTCTCTGACACACAGGTATAGGAAAACATTCTTACATTATTTGGGGGTGAGTCTTTTAGCTACACAACAACACAATGAATTTCAGTGCAACATTTTTTTTTCTTCGTTAATTGCAGTGTCATGCAATAAAGTTAATTGCGCACACAACGTGGTATAGCTTTTCGTTTTCGTCATTTACATTATCTTTTCCATTTATTATTATTTGGCTGTTATTGTTATTTTTTTGTAATTTTTGTAATTTTTATTTTTTGGTTGACTGGGTCTTACAAATCTGACACACATACACCGACATATGAAAGCATTTGGTGTGATGTCATTAATAACGTGAACCACTGCAAAAAGTGGCCCTTTGTTATGCTGTGACTACACCTAATTACAGCACGAATTTTGCCACCGGTGTGTGTGTGTGCGTCCGTGCGTGCGTGCGAGAAAGAGAGAGAGAGTGTATGTGTATTGCGGTGGTAGGCTTGCCCTGTTGCCATTGTCCTTATTGTTGACACACACACGATCCTCATAAACACGAGAACGGCCAGGCAGGCGTCTGTCCACATAACGCCACGATATCCATGGCTGCCGCCGATCCCTACCTGCTTCTCATCCGCATGCAGTGTTTTGAGAAGAGAGAGAAACACAAACCGTCAGTCACAGCTTTGTTGGATTATAATACTAAAGTTACGTTGTTTGTGGTGTGGTATATGATTCAGGTTAACGCCTCCCCTCAACCGCCTACATGTTAAAGACGTTAGCTGACAAATTGTGAATCAAGGGTCAGCGGTTTAACAAGCACATCTTGATGCACCTCAAGTTTTGATATGTCTGGGGACAGTGTGTGTGTGTGTGTGTGTGTGTGTGTGTGTGTGTGTGTGTGTGTGTGTGTGTGTGGCGGGCATTTGCGTGTTTGAGGTAGTTTGTCCCGCCCCGCCAGCAACAGCGAATTTCATTCACACCACAACAATGCAGCTCCTTCGCGCTGTGGCTACAGTTTTCCCTGTCGCCTCCTTGCTTTCCTCTCCCTGTGCAATCTGCTCTTCCTGGAGCGTGGCCAGTCGGATCCCTCATCAATTCTGGTGTCAGCAGAGTAAATCAATGCAGCGGCAGCCGCCGTCCAAACCCCACCGGGCTATCACGGCTCCAGCCCAACAACGCAGCGTTACTCAACGACTTGGAGGTTAACCAATGTGTGTCCTCCAAGGATAAACAATGAGAGCTGCTGATCGTGGACAAGGGGAGGCAATGCAAGGCCGTAATGCTTTTTTCTTATATTGGTGTTAATTCTAAAAGCTTTCTTTATAGGATTACAGATCAAGATGCATATCATAGGCCTATACCGATACTACTGTATGTGTCATTTCTTTTCACAATTTAAGGCACAATTCCCCCCTGTAGACTAACATGGCAGCTTCCCTATGTGAGCTATAAGGGAACGGAACTATGTGAGCAAGTCACTCCAAGCCAAAGGGCCGTGCACTCTGAAACCGAACAGTGTTTTAACACTGGTTCACACGGGCAATTCATGACACACATCTACGAGACATTAGCAATACCCTTAGCAATGCATGCGTGACACTGTTATGCTGTGTGAACCTGAAAACCACTAATGGGCAATCTACAGAGATGTGGTAGGTTATCTTCTGTATAGTTGCTCAGAAACCACCATTAAATCACAGTTGAGTTAGCTCTCAACATGACAAACTGTAAATATCAACAATTTGTCGACCCATAAAAGCAGACGCAGGCAACCCAGGTGGAGAGATTGGATTAGCTATGCCCGACTTGCTTAAAACCTGTTCATTAGGCTTCAAAGCTTTAGTATGTTCCACTGTAATTAGGAATAGACACCTACAGGGGAGCAAAAAGATACACCACTACAACTGGGCCCGGTCTCCGAAGTCTGTAGTCAGCTTCGGTTATTAGCGTGGCCGCTCAAAAGTTGTGCTCTTCAGCAAATAAAAAAAATTAAAAAAAAGTCTATTTTGTAGGCCTTTAGGTACATGTTTGATCATGCTCCAATCACCGAAGACGATGGTTGTCCTTTAATATTTCATGTGTTTGCTTGTTGAATGTGCGTGTCAGAGTAATTCAGAGCAGGGCCTTCCTTTCACGATGTGGCCCCTTGCACTAAATAAATAAAACATTAGCATGTGCCCTCCCAACACGCACACACACCACACACAGAATACATAGTTATGTGGCATTTCGGCTCCACTGATCAAAAACAGTAAATGCCACAGATGTTGACGCTCTCAGGACGCAGTTTCAATTGAAGTACTGAAGTAATGAAGGGATGGGGGGGGGGGGTGCATTTGAGTGAGCTAGACTGCAATGCCAGGTCATGTTAGCAGTGTTTACATAGAGGTCTTAATTAAAATGTATGTTGACCTCTATAAATAGTCTCTGCTTCAATGCCATTATGGATGCTTCTTCCCCCCCTCACACACATTGGAAACACATTGCCAAGGCTGGGATAGTGTTGTGTGGTGTGGTCCGCACCACTCTGTTTGTGTTCCCATTTACAGAGCCAGGGCAGCGTAGAAACACCAGATTATGTTTTCAGCGCCACACACAGGGCGGGAAGCTAGCCCACAATGAGGAGATATTTGCTGATTTTGAAAAATAGTGTATTAGCTTACAATCGCTGACTCCACCTTTAAGCTTTTGGGTGTAACCAAGGCCCTAAATCACAAAAAAAGTATCACAAAATGGTATTTTGTGCAATATCACCTTTGGATTTGGCCTGTAGCAGCAATGGATTGCCATGGCAACTTAAGATGAATGCCTGAACTGCTCCAGGGCTGGTTATGTTCAGGATCATGTATCAGAAGCTGTTGGACCAATCAGCTCTTGGGATATTCAATTTATTCATCATCAAATCTATTTTCTCAAGAACACTTTGAATATAGCCTACCATTGAGAATCCAGCCCAGAATGTGAGGACGCCTGAATATTCAGGATCATAATATTCTATGGAGGGAATGTCACATCGATTTCCAACTCTGTTGTAACCATAAAGTAAAAATTTAATTAATTATGTATTTTCTTGCATTGCGCAACACATTTCTTTCACATTCCCCAGGGAGATGTAGCTGTGTACTGTGTAGATTGCTGTTTTATGTATTAGCAGCAAATAAAGGGTTCAAAACAGAAGTATGTCTAATGCATTTTAAGACGTGTTAAGGAAAAAAGTGCTAATGTGATCAGCACGGATGTATTTAAGTGACACACCAAAGAGAGAGACAACATAGCACTTATTATTATTCATATATATATATATATATATTTAGAATTTCTCTGAGACTCATTAGTGCTGTATTGCTGTAGGATGTATTTCTTTTTTAACGTCATTGTTATTCAATGTGACAACAGCTTTATATTCTTCACAGATGCTCCTCTCCCATGTTGCATGTGATATGCTGATCCCTGCAAACATGGCGTTCCGATGTGTATTAATTACAGGCTGATGGTCTGAACCAGGCTCGACTGAGACAGTAGTTAGCTATAGCGTCGTGCAACGAGGTAACCGTGGTTGCCTTTGTTGGGTTTTAGTGCAGCTTAAACTGTGTTGAACGTACATCACAACACAAAGCTCAGCTCTAGCAGGATAATAATTATGTTATAGCCTACTTGATAAAAACCTGTAGGGAAATTCTCTTTTATTAGCTTCTCTCGACATGTGGTGGTCAGAACACAAGGTCAACTACACAACATTGCTCCCAGATGTTTTCAGGGTGTCTGCACTGGCTTGCTCAAGAGTAGGCCTAGGCTACTTGAGCAAGATGCTTATCCATCCACAAGGGTTTCACCCTAAGCCTCACAAGTGCTGGCCTCATAGCAGGAAAACGTGTGTTTGGTTTAAAGACACAGCAGAGATCCGTTCAGTCCACCTGAATGTGGCAAGCGGTAAAATAATTAAAAAAATAAAATAAAAAAAAACATTTGAAATGAATGACGCATTTCGTCGAAAGCACACTTTTTATTTCGGTTCACCGTGTTCTGTCTGACCCACCGCAATCGCTTTGTTGTTCTAGCGTCAGCCATGACACTAGAACTGATACTGACTGATAGCGTTCTGCGGTCTACAAACTAGCCTTTCACTTCAGCACCGTTTCAGCTGAATAAATGTAGCGAAATGTAAATATGTGCTCTGACTTCAGCAGTGGTGATGCCTGTTTGAGAAGCCAGCGGGTGGGCTTCACGGAGAGAGCGCACCCCAAGAGCCTGACTTCAAGGAATGACAGACAATGAGACACACTGACTGGATTAGGTGTGACTGAATGCTGAGGCTGGAGAGAGCACATCAGGGACGTTCGACGAGTGTAGCCCTCGACTGTTAAACACACACACCACAGCGGTATTTATTGTTTCCCAGGCTCATTAATGATGAATAAGCATCGATGTTTATCTCGGCACACAGTGCCCACGCGTCAGAAGTGGCACCACGCCCGTGGCAGTTATCTGCAGCTTTGCATCTAAGGCAAGAATGGAGATTAGGGGGGAAAGTGTAGCCTATTTGTGGCACACAAGGGGCAAGGCCACAGTAGTCGTGCGTGATTAAAGCAGGCTGAAATGCGTAGGCAAAACATAGGTTGCTATCAGCAGAACGCGAAATCTCTGAAGGAACCGTCGGTTCTTTCTTGATGTTACGTGTCTTTTACTTTTTCTTTTTGTTTGTTGGGAAATGAGAGGGAGTGTGCTAACCCAGAGGACCTTCCGGGACCCATCAGTTAAAAACCAGTTGCAAATGGTACACACAGCAGGCCTGGTCTCATTGATCTCCCTGAAAAATGAGTAATTGTTTCCGTAATGCTACACCAGCCACAAAGGCACAATGGGGACAACTGGGAAGCAGGAGGTGAGCAGGAGGTACCCATTCCATGGTTTAATAAAGCCGATCGGCCGTCACACGTGATGACTGACAGCCTGACAACAATGCCCATTGATATTCATTCCCTGCCTGTCACCCATTTGCCTGACCCTCTCGCTGACCTCGTGGCCAACTCGTAAACAACTAGGTGAGATAAACAATGGCCGGATCACCTGTTGTTGAGCAGTGACACGGCCGTCTTTTTGAGGCTGGGTAAAAGTGAACCTGCTGTGAGCTCAGCGCTAACACCCGGTTGTGGTATTTCTGATTCTCTGAAGCACTATGGGTGAAAACACACCTACCAGCAGGGTTGGGAAGTAACTGATTACAAAAAACAGTATCTGTAATCCATTACAGTTACCAGCTAAATAGTGGAATGAGATAACAGGTATTAAAAAAAATTTGTGATGATTACTTCTAGGACTACTTTCAAATTAAAAAAGGGAAGTTTGCAGAAGACAAATGCATAAAACAATTGGCTGTTCTCTTATTAAGCTTTCAATAACATCAATCAATAAATTAAATTAAATTAAGTCATACTTTAACCCATGAGCAACATAAACGGTCACCAAAACCATACATTTTTGGTGCACCATTTGGCATTTCAAAGAACAATGTTTAGACTTGAAGTAATATAAAAGTATATATGTAAAGTAATCAGATATGTTACAAAATTTAGGTAATCCAGAAATTATGTTACTGCTTATAATTTCTGTCTGGTAACTAGTAACTGTAATGGATCACATTTCAAAAGTGACCTATACCCAACCCTGCCAACCGGGATATATTACCCCTGGTCTGCATTATAGCACCCTCAGAACCCCCGATTGTTGCCTCAGCTCACTGTTAAAACACACACACCTCTCCATGTGTTTCTGTAGAGGGGAAGATAACGGCGGGAATCTAGGAGCTCTGTGGGGAAGGAGTAGTGAGAAATACACACCACTTTGGGGTGTCTGCGTGTTAAAGGTGTAGTCAGCGATTGTATTGCACTTTTTGTCAAATTCGTCAAATATCTCCTCGCGGTATGCTAGCTCACCCTTCCCTGCACGTGCCCTGGCTCTGTAAATAAGAAACATAAACAAAGTGGGAACACCGCTCACAACAACAATGCTCTAGCCTATGACATTGCAGGGAGAGGTGTTTTTAGTTAGCAAGCGTTCTAGAGATTTACTTACTTTACCTTTAAACCGTGTCATGTCTCAGCAAGACCTTGCTGGTTAAATAAAGGTTAAAGAAGTTAATAAATACATTTTGTAACACTGGTTTCAACCACTAACCTGACATGCCAGAGGAATTGTTGTCAGAAGTCCATCTGTGGAGCTGTACATTGAAACGGTTTGTGATTGGCTGTACTTTCAAAAAAATACAAGTTTGGCAATTGATTGGATGAACCATCTGGTCATTTTCGCTGCTGACACCATGGTAGGCACACCTAAACCAGCCTGTATAGCTATAAACAAGACCCTGATTGGAAAACCAGGCCTGTATAGCTATAAACACGACGCTGATTAGAAAGTTCAGTTGCTACACATTCAAAATGATTCTGAGGATTTCCAGACTGATTCTCACGGCGAAATAGAACTGGAGTCAGTAGAAAGTGTTGGTTAAAGTTTATAAGTGCCTTTGTGGTTGAATAACATCGCGAGATCAGGATGGTCTCGCGAGTTTATGTTGAGTTTATGTTGTACTGCCATCTAGAGAGAGGTGCCGTTTACTGTATGTTTGCCCTGCACATTTCTTATACATGAGTAGTAAAGTAATTTGTTCTGGATGCGGATGTGATCGGTTGATAATATCTACAGTAGGCTACAGTAATTACTGTAAACCTTTGTTTTGCTTTTTACAGTTAGACAGTTGATAGCCAAAACATTAGCTGTGTATGATATTTCATCAATACATTTCAGATTTTGTTCACTGATTTCACTGTGGTGTATTCTCTCTACTAGTCCTTTTACAGTGATGAATTTACGTGAAGAACCATAATGAAACATTATGTACTAAAATATTTATAGTAATGATTATACAACACAATGAAACTATCGGAATCTTGTGTGTCTGTGTTGTAAATTAATGTTCCCATGTTATTTCACAATAAAGTAGTTATTTGATCCAATGATCCTTCAAGTGCACGCTATCTTTAAAAGATATGATTGCACAATGCAATGTTTTGAACATTGCAGGACAGCCTGTGTTAGAAGTGGTTACCGTTTTGAGTTGTGAAAAATGACACCAAGGTCCTGACATTTGGGGCAAAGTGCTAACAACAAGCTGTGAGCGATAAATCTGTGTTTGTTCATATACCAAAGACGTTCAGCGTGGAAGTTTTATCTCGGCGTGTGGGAGGAGGCCATGGTAAGCCGCTGTTTGGCTCATCCTGTTATTCCTGTGTTTTACTAGTACTGGTTTATACCCTCCTGCTCTTGATTTTCAGAAACCCTAATGGACAGTCGGTGGGCCACCACAGAGCTAGCATGGACTACATTTCCAGAGAGCGGGGTGAGTTTTTAATGTGTGTGTGTCCGTGTGTGTGTGTGCGCGGGTGTGTTTGTGTGTGCGTGCGTGCGTGCGTGTGTGCGTGTTCGTGTGTGTGTTTGCATGTTCATGTTGTTGTGTTTCTTTTACAGCATTTGCTCCATTTGCTTGTTAATAGAGCCCGGTCTGTCTTTAACAACACACCTCCTGCGGTTTTATATTTTTGTTTATGTAACGAATGTTTGGTTTCTTGGAAACTGAGAACAAATGAGAAATAACATTTCTGTTGAAATGTCAGAAAGAAATTAAAGCCCATTAACAAATGAACAAGCCAGTACATTAAGTGTACATTAAGTACCAGTATGTATTCCTGTACTTAAGGTAGGGTATTAGGTATTAGCCCTAGCAACACAAAGCACTTTGTAATTAAAAGTGTTTGCATGTGTTCTCCATAATAGAAGCCCAAGAGAAAAGTACATGCAGGCATGAAGGTTTTCAGTTGATGCCCCTCGTGTGAATGGTGAGAAAGTAAAACAACATGATTTTGACCAGAAGACTAACAGGCTGAAAGACCCCCCCCCCCCGGCCCACCCACGGCCAGTGTAATTTGTCTTTTGCTACGTGAGCGCAAAGTCAGTCAATGGAAACTGTGGGTTGCCATGGAAACGGTATTTGGGTAGGCCTGGCTTGGAAACGGTCTATGGGTAGGCCTGGCATCTTCTTCTTCTTCTTCTTCTTCTTTTCTGCTATACGAGGCCCTGAATGTCCTGGCGTGATCCATGAAGTCGTACCTGACGACGCCTGACAAACCCGTACATTTGGGGCCAGCAATTATCGCATTTGTCAGGCATTGCATCATAGTGTAGCCGCTGATTTACAATGCTCGGTGCTGACTTGTGGACTCATCGTTTGGGGATAAATTGCACACACACTAGGAGATATGCACTGAGTTGTGCAATATTTTCCTCCGGTCGGAATAATCAATTTGTTGCGAATGTCATTTGTTATGGAAATGAAGCATTCTGTTGGTGTGTGTGTGTGTGTGTGTGCGTGCATGCGTGTGTGTGGGTGCGTGCGTGTGTGTGTGGGGATGACTTCTCATCTCACAAGGTTATTTATTCATGGACAAAATGTATTGACCAATATATATCCATTTAAAATGTACTCATATATTATTTTGGGGAAAATACCTCGGACTAAAACTCTCATATTATAATGTTGTTTACCAGAGACATACATATTTAAGCATGCATACATACATAAACATATACATATAAATATACACATACAGCATATATAATGTATAATGTATGGTCTACTGCAGGGGTAGGGAACCCTGGTCCTGGAAGGCCGCAGCCCTGCATGTTTTAGATGTCTCCCTGCTCCAACACACCTGATTCTAATGAATGGGTCGTTATCAGGCTT